>JACDJE010000028.1:4768935-4960761 GCA_016647715.1 Pavo muticus | reverse complement strand
CTGCGCGCCCGCCCAGCCGGGCCGCTCCGGGACGGGCAGCGGGGGCGGAGCGGCGCGGGGTTCCCACCCGCGGGGGTGCTGCCCGCGGAGGGCGAGATGGGGTCTGCGAGGGACCGCTGGGAAGTTGTGACCTGCCTGAAACCGAAAGAACGTCAAACCCCTGGATTTTCATCTGGAAATTGCTTTTTACGACGGCATTCCCGTGTTCCCAGCGGGGGCAAACGGACCACAAAATGCTCTATCACGAAAGGGAAGCCGAATGTGTTTTGCTCGCTAATAGTAATCATCATGTGCAATGAAATGTGTAAAAAGACAGCCTTGCATGAATCCATCGACCAGTTTTGGGGGCTTCCTCCTTTTTCCAGGGAAAGCAGGTGCGAGGGAGGGGGAGAAGGAGGCAAGTTTGGGGCTGGAGCCCTCTTTTCTGTCCTTTTATGCAGGGACCCGGCACTGCTCTGCAGCTCCGGAGCCCCGAAGGAGCCCCGAAGGAGCGGATGAGTCAGTGCAGACGCCGCGCTGACCGCCGTGCGAGCTATCGCTGACTCCTGCCCCGGCCACGGTCCTCTCTCCAGTTCTTTCTCTGCTCGGACATTGCATCTTGAAGATATGGTTAGCCGGAAGGAATTTCTCCACCTACTTCTTCTGCCTCTGCTCATTTTACACGCAGTTACAGAGTAGGGAGGATCATAGAAGGCGATGGCAAGGAGCTATTAGATTGTCTAGGCAGTGCGTGCCAGGGCAGGAGCATGGCCGGTGTGCTGCACTCTGCTGCCTGCTTCCAGCATCCCATCCTTCCCATACTTAGGCCCTGGTCCAAAAAGTTGTGCTGAGGTCACACAACCTCTGCTTACAGCTGAAGAGCTCTGCTTCACTGGGAGCTGCTGCAGGAGCAGCGCTTCCAGCCCCAGAGCCAGGAGTGCTGCTGCTGCCAGCTGAGATCTGGTTCTGCTTTCATTTAAACAAATGCAGCCAGGAGCAGCTCCACTACTGTGACTGGAAGGATGCTCCTGCTGAGCTCTGCCCCATACAGGGAAACCTGGCTTCTGGTGGCTGGTGGGTGGACAGCAGCACCTTCATGCCACTCAGATGAGCCACAGACATTGAAAATATCTGTGTACAGGCAATACCATGTGTCCGACCTATCTGTACAGCATTGCTGGGGCTTCTGCTCACCTGTTTCCTCTGTTCCACACAATTTGAATTCTTGTACTCAATTCCCATCCTTGTTTTGAAATGCCCCGTGCCCCAGACACCTTTTTATTTACACATCAACCCCTTTCTTGTTGACCCTTACTCCTAAATGTCTCCGTCATGTGCAAGAATCATTCCATGCTCTGGGCTTCACCCAGTTTCACCTGCTATATCTACAAAAAGCCCAGTGCCCCACGCTCATGCTGTGCACAGAGCAGCAAGCACACAGCAAGCGCAGTCAGCGCACACTGCACAGCTCATGTCCATCTGGAGAAGAGTTGACCCTTTGAATGATCCTACAGGACAGGGGTATTTTACTTCAGGGAGTACTAAAAACCAAAACAGTTCTCTACAGCATGTATTTCCCACAAATTTATGAATGAAGAATCATCACCTTGGACTCAGGGGGCTCCTAGGAGAAGTATAGGTCAGACGCTGAGTTCTGATCATCTGCCCCAATGGCCTGAGCCATTAAAGCACGTGAACCAACCCACAGTGGCCTTTGCTGTCTGTGTTTGTGTGTAATGAGGAGAATTGTTCCCTGGGAGCAGCACGGGCACCCACAGAGACCAACCCAAGTGGGTTTAAGTGTACTGTGAGCAGCACAGAGCAATGGGATGCCCTTGGCAGTGCTTGGGGCTCCAGGTGCATACTGGAGACTTCTCAGTATAAAAATAGTAATCATGGTGATCACAAGTTTTAGTTATTAGCTGTCCGTGATCTCTAAAGCTAGCAATGTTGGGTTTCCAGTATCTCATCACCTGTGGGTATATTGCTGAAATAGAGACTCAAGTGGGAAACAGGTTCCAGAGGGAGATGTCTGAGGCGTGCTGGCTGCAGGAGAAGCAGTAGAATTTGCTCCTTCTGTACCTTCACCATTCAGGTGAAATCTGAGCTCAGAGCTTATGGTGGAGGTGGCCAGAAGACCTGTCTAGATTTCTTCATTGTTTTTTGGGACTGCAGACTTCACAAAGGAGGAAATACCTCAGCATATAGAGGTATTTAACAGCTGATGATAGCCAAGGTAACAGCTGGTAATAGCAAGAGAGAATAATTGTGAGGGGAAAAAAAGGTGGGGAGAGGGATTACATTACAGTTTCTTTCCTATTTCTCCATCTTTTGTTTTCTTCCCCTTTCAAAATATGAACAATTGGTTTGACAGACAGGAAATCAATACAACCTTGACAAAAGCTGTTACTTCTGGTATAAAAATAAAATCTGATGGAAAATATTGACGAAAATTCAGAGCCAAAGTTCTTGCTGGTATCTGACTTGGCACCAAAGAGAATTCTTCATTCTCTGCTGTGTTGCGCAGGTAAGTCTCGACAACCTGACCTAGAGGTTATGGAGTTCCCATCCCTTACTATCTTTGGCAGCGCAAAGCAAAGGGATGCAGAACTTGCATGAAGAAACAGCATGCAGATAGACGTGGATGGCTGAGGCAAGCACACAGGAATCAGGAAGAATTTAGGCTTCCTGTGTGCTATACATCTAGGATGCACTCACGATGGTTCTCAGCGAATGGGTAACTGCTCGGTATTTCTTCTTCACACTTCTCATTCAACGTGGCCCTGCGCCATACTGCTGGGACCCCAGCCAAACTCCACTCAAGTATGGAGGAATTAATTTCTTCATGGTGCTCTTCACTAATCTCCTGGTGCTTGGTAGGCATCAGTGAACTTCTGCCTTTTTCCTTGTCATTGAGGGATCAGACAGGAAACTGGGGCACGGTGAGATTAAGGTCAGAATGATCTGGTAATTGTGAGCGTCCGACTTGAGACATCCAGGAGCAAAGGAGTCCCACTTTGTTAGAAGATTATGAGTCTAGTGTCCACTGGATTCATAGAATCGTTTGAGCTGGGAGAAACATTTAAAGGACTCCAAATGTCTGTTTGCTGTGAGCTTGTGGAAACGAGTGGAGAAGAAAACAGTGCGAGAAATCAGGTTTGAGTGTCTTTTGCAGTTACATGGAAAAGCCCTGTATCAGATTTAAGTATTCCAGAACTTACTTGTACCATGAGAGTTCTTATACATCTTGCTTTATTTCTTCATGCCTTTTGATTTCACTAACATGCACACCAAAGTTCTAACAGGCTAAAGATAGAAGTTGCAAGCAAGTGGGCAAGAAGTATATATGCATGCACATACAAAATATTCTGTGGAATGTAACTGAAAACTGTCACAATGAATAGACACTAGGCCAGAAGCAGCCATCACATAGGCATTGCCTCATTTTGGTATACTTGTCTGAGAAACTCTGTTTTTGCCCAGAGAGCTGTGGGTGCCCCATCCCTGGAGGTGCCCAAGGCTGTGGATGGGGCCCTGGGCAGCCTGAGCTGGTGGGGGGCAACCAGCCCACAGCATGGGGTTGGGACTGGATGATCTTTAAGGTCCCTTCCAACCTAAGCCATTCTATGGTTCTATAATTCTATGATTTTACCACAGCTTCCCTTAAACCAGAACCTGATCCTTGAGGGGACAAAAAAAACCAAACAACCACTGTAAAATAGTCTCATTTTATGAACATTGTTTTTCACATTCCTTCATCCGCAAAGTCTGTGCTTCAGTTACCATCAGTCCAGTTGTGCCATCACAGGCAGCCCCCAGAACTTCTGAAATGAGCCCATGTAACACTTCTAACTTCAAGTCCAAACTTTCTAAGTCCAGTATCTCAACACCAGGCAGAGGCTGCAGGGTCCAAACTGAGATTCCTGTGGACTTTGAGGAAGTTTCCTTCCTTTCAAGGGCACAGAGTTCATATTTCTAACCCTGCAAGGAAGACTTCGCAGATGCTGCAGCACATTTGAGGCCAGAGAAAAAGACGCTGTGAGAAGAGCAAAAGTTTTCCACGTCTTTGAGACTTGGGGAGAGAGAAGGTGGGAATCCCAAATTCCTGCCTGGAAAGGAGAGGAAGAAAGAGTCCTCTGAGTTAACCTAAAAAAACAACAAAACAAACAGTCAGACCAAGTACCATAGGACAGCAGCTTGCAGCTGCCCAACAGGTGAGGTTGGGGACAGCGATAGGTAGGATGCAGTCACATATGTCAGGGGTGTACATGGTTCTGTAGGTATTTCACCTTCTAGATTTCTTCCTGAGAAATAAAGTGACTGAAGCCAAGAACTTATGGTCTGACATTACAGAGAGAAATCACCAGAATAATTACAGAAAACAACAACAACAAAAAACAGATTTCCTCCTCTTGGCCTTTCTTTTTTTATTTAGGGGAAAATATTTCTTTCCACAAATGAGTGATGCCTGAAAGAAGAACCATGTGAAGATAGGTTTACAGACAAATCCTGTGCTCCAAAATCAAACATTTTTGGGTTATTTCAGCCAACAGCTGAATCACCACAAGTAAGGATTCCACATGGGAAACAATCCACAGTTGTATCTTTGAAGAGATGTTTTGCATTCAAAGTAGTTCAAAGTAGCATCCAGATAAAAACACCTCACAGGAGGGGTTGGACTACTTGAACTGGCAATAAATCTCAGTCACTATATTGGTTGGATACTCAAAAAATAGTATCCTAAGAGCAGAAATGGAGATTTGGGGGAGGCAGTACTGTATGAAAGTCTAACAGAGGCCCCCCAAAACCATGATATCCTCCTTTGAGTCCCAATTCCACCAACAGGGAACTGAGGTACTAATAAATGAATAGCTGCAAACACACCACACTTTTCACTACCCACAGTCTCCCTACGGGGACAGGAGGAAAGCAAGCACCCTGCTGGATGATGGAGCCATTGCTCCATCAGAGCTCCATTGCTCCATTGAGCCATCAGAGATGGTTTTCAGGCTTCCTGCAGACTAAGACATGAATTACTTCATAGATTATCATCTAACAGCGCTTCCAGGCTTTATTTGTGGACTCCTGGGGGAGGAAACTTTTCTTTTTTAAAGGCAAAGCTGGGATTCTACATAATCCTGTGACTTCAGGTCTGAACTGGGGTCTTCTGTTTGGCTGAGACACCAGAAGTTATTTCCACCTTCAGCACCTCCTCTGGCCCCATCTCTTTACAAGGCCCACATCACGTCCTGGAGCCTCATCCAAAATGGGCAGGAGCTCCATAGAAGCCTTCTCCTATCCCCCCACCCCCCCCCNAGTTTTCATCCCCTCCTACTGGATCTTAAAGGCTATACACTAGAGAAATACACTAAAAAAAAAAAAAAATCAAGACTTTTTGGCAGCTGAAACATCAACATGAATGGATGGTATTAAATTGTCCTGAAAATTATACACTTAAATAGAAATGATTTAATCACAGCTTAGCTTTTGCTTCTAATTTGGCAGTCCAAGTTGAGCATTTTGTATGTTTTGGGTAAAGAGTTATAATAACAGTGATGCAGTTAAGAGCAATGGGTTTTTCAATTTTAATCTGTTTTTCATACAATTGCTTTAAAAAAAAATCATCTTTGAGAAGAAAATTACTTACACTGGGACTTAGCTCAGCCATGAGTTTTTGTAGCAATTGTCATTAGAATTCAGCAGGGTGATGGGGGTAAATTTTGAATTTAAACATGCTTGCTAAGATTTGTATTTCTGGAAAGCCAGAAACTTTCAGCAATTAAGGTGTTGACCTCTCTGTATGCATGCCTATATGTTGAGCTAGTCAAAAGACAGGCAAAAAAACATTCTGTCTGAATTTTCTATCTATAGGAGAGCAGTTGTGAAAAATAACAACAAAAATAACATCAGTGCAGAGCCAACAATCAAATCCAGATCATCTTCTTACCACCAGTCAGATGCCTCATGTTCCTGCCCCAAAGGTGTTTTCAGACAGAGAAGGATGGTACCAGATGCATGCCTGCTTCAAACCTTTCTTTTCACAGAGACCAGTTTGACATAGAAACCTTCACTTCAGTCTATAAATAGCAACACCAATTACCCATGGATGCACCACATAGCAGGGGAGCTGATAACCCACGCCGTTCTGGAAGGCAGCTGAACATTGCCCTGCCATATATGTTAGTCCTCAAATTGTGTCTTACTGCAATAAGAGGAAAAAAAAAAAGCAGTAATTAGTGAGTCCCTTTTCCTAACTCTTAAGGCAAAAGACCTGCAAGCTAACAACTTATATTCCCCAGTAAACATTTAATTCAGCTCAATGCTTTTGCACCAGTGAAGTTTTGCACTGAGCCCTGTGCTAACACAGCTCATGCACAGTTTAACTGTCCAGGTTTAAGCTTTGTGCTGGACAGCTCTCCTTTTCTTTCTTTAGATTAATTCTGTGCAAGCTTCCATATTGATTTTCAGAGAAGCAGAAAGAAGTCCTTAAGCTGGTGTATTAATAATATTGACTCTTCAGAAAAGTTTGAAAAAAAAGCTTATCGTGGAATTAGCTTATTGTGGAATTACCTTTTTTTAGCATGGTTAATCTCAACCCATCAACTCACTGGCACAGTTTTCTCACATTACGTTTGATTAGGGTTTGCTGCTGGCTCTGCAGAAAGCGTAACAGAATCTGCTGACATACAAACTTTTCATAACAAGCAACACAACTGCTACTCCAGCACTTTGTTGGAAAGCAGGAACATCCTAGGTGACTAATTGATTAGAATGGAAAAGGTGTCCCCATTTTGCTGTTCTATTGGGTACATAGAATAACAGAACTCTTCACTAACACAAGCAAGTCCAACAGATGTGATGTGTAAAATCAGGCTGAGTTAAGTCTAAGGACACTGAACTCTGCCTCATGGGAAGGAAGGATGTTCCGAGGCATTTACCAAGCAACTTTCAAAGAGAATCTTTCCAGATGATCTGGTTGCTTTCCTTAAGATTACAAACATGCCAAGTAAGCAATGCAAGGAAAAGCATACTTTTGTTTTGGCCAGTCTGAAGTCTAGTGACCTCACATACTGCCTGCAGCACTTCTGGACTGTGGAAGAGGTCCTAAGATGTAGGATAACTATGCAGAACCATGTCTTTGCTGCAGGTTGGAGCAGCTGCAGGTTCCCTTTTCCTGGACCAGGACAAGCAAAGCACTCCAGCACTCAAGACCAGAGCTGTCACCACTTGATCTGAAACTGCAGCTGGCTCTAATTATTCCTCAAGACCTTCTACTGCTTTAGAGGGGTGCACAAGAGCAGCAAAGGGCCACAGATAGCACAACTGCTTCTGGGTCTGGCACAAACTGAGACATCAAGACCAAAGCATACTGTGGCAGGAAATGGTTCCTGAGCATGGTCCAGACTGACTCAAGGCCTTCTTTGGAAGAGGTCTGCAGGCAGCAAAGTGGGATTTAATTTTTCTCCTTGGCTCCTGGGCTGACCCATACATTGGGTCTTTCATGCTTCGGAAATCCCAACAAAGAGCTTTAAAATGCACGAGCTAAAAGACGGACTGTGGGGAAAGAAGAGGTGAAGAAATAAATATCTGAGATTTCTTTCTTTCAGTGCTTCTGCTTCAACCCTCCCCCCAACTAACTATTTCTCCTTTGTCAAACAAAAAGGTGCTCTGTGCTGAAGCCTTGGCTTAAGTAGCAAACAGTCACTGTGGACATTAAGCAGATAGTTAGATATATGAATCTAATACTAACAATTAAAATTAATCCATTTTCCTTAAGGCACTGAAGGGAGCCTGTCTCATCCTCCTAATGTGGATGTGGCACTGACAGGCACATTTGTGAGGCATGCATGAGTATGTCTCCCACAACATGCTCAGCAATGCAGAGCTGTCTTCCAGGATCCAACACTCAAGCAGGCAGAAGTAAGAAATCCCAAGCAGAGGCAAATTGGACATGCAAGCATTTGTGCCTGGCTCCTGAATGCCTTCAGCCAGTGGGGATGGAGAATGTCCTGTAACCTCTTCCAATCCATCCTCTCATGCAGGAAACCCAAATGAAGAAAAGTTCTTCTGCAACGGGATAGACTTTTCCCCTCTCACTGTGGACATGCATCAGCTTCATTCAGAAAAGGGTCGGGTTGGCTATCAGGAAGAGGTTCTTCTCCAGAGGGCAGTGGACAAGGAATAGGCTCCCCAGGGCATTGGGCATGGCCCCAAGCTTCCAGAGTTCAAGAAGCATCTGGACAATGCTCTCAGACATACAGTCTGATTGTTGGGTGGCCCTCTGTGGAGCCAGGAGTTGGTCTTGGTGATCCTTGTGGGTGTCTACCAACATGGGATATTTTGTGATTTTATCAAGTGCGCCACAGCTAGGAGAGCAGCACAGCCTTCCCTTCAAAGGTCACTAGAGCTAGCAAATGAGAGCAACCTGGGCACTTCAGCAATGCCACCACTACACATTTCCCCCTTCCAACAGAGCAGATTTGGGTTGGGCAACCTGCAGAAGTCACTGACTATACTGACTTAGCATTAGGGAAAACACGTGGGAAGCACCCATCTCTCCTCACTTCAGGTACCATCTTCAGACTGCCCTTATCACCGACAGGTTTGCGAAGTTGTATCCACTTGTCTCAAGGAAAAATATTATGCTTCATCAACTCACTTCATAAGCTCTTACCTTTGCTCCTGGACTGGCTGTGTGTAGTTGTGTCCCTTTCACCTTTGTTCTTGCTAGGTAAAAAAGAGAAAAGAAAAAAAAATGAACCAGACTCTTCTTGCCTTTTCTATTATGATAGGCGTATTAAGAGGCTCGGGGGAAGGAAGATGCTGTGTGCCACTGATCCAATTAGAATCCTTCTTATCTGACTGTGGGGGACCAGAATTGCTCACAGCATCCCAGATACACCAGCAAGCAAAAGCTCTGCTGCTGCTGTAGGTTGCTCATTTGTTTACTTCACTTCAAAAAAAATCATAGCTGCTACTTCACTATGGAGGAAATTAAAGCTATTAGGTTATTTAAAACCCATTTTAAAGGAAGGCAGGTAATGAAATCAGCTTCTCAAAACTTACAGCATCGGCAGATTTTTAGCCAGCAGTTCATTCGGACGTATCTTTATGAAAGCAGTTCTCAGCATTAACATTCTCAAATCCAGCTCGATTTAACCATAGACAGGAGAAAGCACTTCATTTAAAGGTGTATGTAACCACGTGAGTGTGGCAGCAGCGCAGAGAAGGCTGCAGTTTTTAAAATGTGAAGAGGGAAAAGCTTCTTCTTTAATCGGTGCCATAAACATCAAAAACCACATCTCCCTCAGAATGTATGTGAAGCGTCCCACATACATGAGTGGTTGTAGCCATCGTAATTATCTCTGTAATAAATACTGCTTTCATTTCCAGAGACCACAGTTCACATCCACACTGTGCATCCTCACTACAGTCTTTTGCATCCAGAAATCCAATAACTTGAGTGAAGTTTTCTACCATAATGAAGAGCAGCAGCTAATTCCACTGCTCCAGCTGATTTCTGTCAGAAAAATGTAATTGCTGCCTAACTTTAATTCCTGCTTAGAAAACTGGAATCATCAATACAAATCAATTTGCACCAGAAACGCTTAGATTTTTCAAGTGGTTTTTGAGCTACATGCCACACAGAAATCATCTGGATCTTTAATTATATCAATCTCATTCATTTTCAGCTCAAGATAAACACAAGCTAGACAAAGGAAATAGAAGAGACTTATACATTTTCTAATTATAAATCTTCTGGAAAAAAACAGGGCCTAATCCTACTTATTTGCAGGATAAAGGATTCCAGTCTTGCTGTTTTCAATCAAGCAAGGTAGAGATTTCTCTCTGCTCCAAGTAGAAATACACATTTAATCAGCATAAACCTAATGCCCCCTGTTGGTTATATATTGCTAAATACACAGTGCGCACATGTAGGGATTCCTTGGTCTCCTACTGCCAACAAAGGCATTGTACAGAACATTTTAATCTTACATGGACACATGGATTATACTTCAGGTTTACCTGGAGGCATTTGTCACCTCCTCCATGAGGAAGGAGCCACATCCCTGTGCACAGGAAGCTTTTGTGTCTGCAAAGGCACAGGAGTGCTCTGTAATAACTTGTCCTGAGGCACAGAACTACACATGGTAACCTGCAGCCTGGAGCCTCAGGCCCTAGGAAAGCCAAAAAGGTGAGTTTGGGATCAGGTATTTAAAGCTCACTGTAATGTATTTTGATAGTTCCTGAGGAGAAACAAAGTGAGAATGAACAGCTGGCCAACTTGTCTGTAGTCCCTGCATCCTAAATGTGGAATTATTAGAAGAAAAAAGGCTTCATCAGAAAGGTGGCCCAGGGCTGGTTATCAGCAGATGCCAGCATCTTCCTGGAGATACGCTTGGTTTCCACGGTGCAGATGGCTCAAATGCCCATAGCCTGAGTGACTTTGTATGTTATGCTGTAGCTTCATAGCAGAGCCAGGAGCAGGAGGCAAAAAATCCCATTTTGTTCCCTTATCTTCATTTCTGGAGCAGCTGCCCCCCACTGGGGAGATAGTCTTGCCTCTGTCCTCAGGTCAGAAGCATGTCAATGGCATCAGGATTAGGACTGAGAGGGACAAAAACTGTTGATGAAAGGACAGAACGTTAAAATGCAAGGGAGTACCAGGAGGCACCAAGACCCTGACACATCTGTGAGTCCCTCAAGTACCACCCAGCCCCACAGTGTCACTGCCACCTGAGATCAGAGGTACCGACACTCACCTGACTGTGGAAAGTCCTTGGAGCTGTCTCTCCACACCTCCACAATGGCTGTCTCCATAGTGACATGGGGATGCTCCCCCTGGGCACAAATCCCCTCAAGCGCTCAGTAGGCCCAAGCATCAGCCATGCTGCAATGGGGACATGCAGCTGCCCTTGAGCCACCTCAGTCCTCTACTGAGTTTGCCCAAAATGAAGCTGGAACTCCAAGTCTCTTCATTCTCTGATCTCTGGAAGACAAGTTGTGCCAGAACTTCAATAAAGCACAGGGTTCCTCAATTACAATAGTACATGAAGAAAGATGGCGTGGCTGAAATTAGGGTCTACAACTTGGGCAGCTTAGAAGCAAAATTTAAGCATTTATTTGAATGATAAAACCATTAAGTTTGAAAAAGACCACTAAGATCATCTAGTCCAAACATACTCAAATCTGGCAAAGTCTCATTGCAGATACCACTTTGAAATACCCAGTAGTTCTTCAAAGGCAAATGTAGTTTTCTCTGAGCCCTCAAGCTAAAAGCATCCTACATTAGATGACTCTTCAGACATTCATTAATGAATCATTAATTAGCTAACAGTATTCCTTTGCTGTCTGTTTGATATACAAGTATCTCTGCTGAGCCATTTGTGAACCAGCATTATTCGGATAGAATAAATAACATGAAATAACATTTTACAGAGCACAAAGATGCCCAAATCTCTTTCTTGCATTCCTGCTTCCTGTCATTTTAAAACAAATTCAAGGAATTTCATCAGGTGTAGAAGAGAGGAGACACTGAGAAAAGCATCTGGATTTAAGAGTGTTGTGTAATCCAGTGTGACTTTATTCTGTACTGAGGAACGTAATGTTAATCCTTGTATGTAGCCCTTTGTGAGCCCTAAGACTGTGAAGAAAAGAAGAGCAAAGCTTTTAAAATAATGCAAGGTCATATTGTTAAAAGATTCCCACAAATCTGCCTTTTAGTCTGGAGGGAGAGAAGGAGAATCCAACCAAACAAAAGCTTAAAAAGCACACGATACTCTACAAATCTGTGTAACTACGCAAGAAAACTGAAAGAAAGAGCAAAGAAACACCTGAAAAGCAGCATTGAAAATGGCACATGATGCAAGACAATGGAAGAGAAACTTCTGTACCCTTTAAGGACATCAAGTGAAATGCAGAATGCTCAAAGTTAGCTTGGATCGCTCTCTGCTCAATTTGAATTTCAAGCTCTGCTGTACAAATGTCTTTGTCTCAATGCACGGTTTTGAAGTCCTGCAGGAGTGACTGCCTGGATGCTTTTGCTTTGAAGCCCTCTAAATCCTCTCTGTCATCACTGTTTCACATTAAAATACATATTCTCCATTGCAGGACCCAACAAAGAGATCTTCAGTTTCTCCACCCACACATTCTTACTCACATTGTTTTTCCTTAGTCTCCAAGAACATGCAGATTTAATGGAGACATCTTTAAAAAAATAATGCTTTCCTTACAGATAGTAATATGTTAAAAGACATTTGTTGTCTCCTGCTGGCAGATTTTTGCCTACAAGACCAGAAAACATAATATGATCAGAACGATATATGCAGGAAAGCAAAATTTTCTGCCTCTTATAAACCATTCTCTTGTCCTGGTTACATCAGCTCCTAACATTTGTTCCCATGATTTCAGCTGCCTTCCAGCTGACTCCAGAGCCCAGTCCTATAGACTGAGCAGAAGACAGCAAATGTTGGTTGACACCACCAAGCTCTGCTGCCTCCCTGAGCCCCTTCACCATCCTGGCTCCCACAGGATAAGTTTGTTTCTGCTCTCTTTTTGCTGTCCTTTCTTTATTCCTTCACCTCCCTTCCAATCTAAGCTAACATCATTATCCTACTCACCCCATTATCCTTTTGTTTTCCTCCTTATCATCACTTAAATTCCTTTCTTCTTAGGCATAAATTCTCCACCTGCCTCTTCTGGCAGAGAATTTGGGATCACCTGTGACCCTGAGCTCAGTCCTTCATCTTGATCCTCTTCATTTGTCAAGAGCTGAAGTTTCACCCTAACTGACCTAACACAAACAATTCCCCCACGCCTCAGTCTTCTCATGTGAGCTATCACAGCCCTTTTTCTTGTTGAAGGAATCCATGTTTGGAAAATGAAAAAAAGCTTCCAGAGTCAGCTGAGCCCTTCAACATTAGAGGTAACATACCCACTCCAAACAAAGGTTTTTCTCCTAAGACCGGCTTATTTTCCTTTTCTGATATCCCTTCTCTATCTCTCATCTTATTACTGGAATCTTCACACTGACTGACAGATGTGCAAATCACATTTGCATCTTTATTAACACAGATTCAGCCATGCCCACATTTAGATCCATCATAACATACTAAAAGCACTACAGCTTTGTAGTCAGTAACACATACAGGGAGGATACTGTTTTTCTTGCTCAGTCACCTCTGAACACACAGGCAGAACAGCCAGCTAGCATTTAGGTGACTGAAGTCTTCACTCTGGTGTATGGTTTGAATCAACAGTGAAATACTTTACCTGCCCTAGCAACTGCTTCAAAGTGTAATAACAATTTTTTTATGAAAGGATGCCTTCTCAAATAGGATTAGATAGGACTAGAGGAAATGGCCTCAAGTTGCACCAGATCGGACATTAGGAAGTACTCCAAAAGAGCAGCCAGAAACTGGAATGTGCTGCCCAGAGAGGTGGTGGAGTCACAATCCCTGGAGGTGTTCAAGGAACGTTTAGATGTTGTGATGAGGGACATGGTTTAGTGGGAAATATCAGTGGTAGGCAGACGGTTGGACTGGATGATCTTAGAGGTCTTCTCCAACCTTGGTGGTTCTATGATTCTCCTGCCAATTCCTTGGAGATAATGAGGCATCATAGGCTGCCTTTTAAGCATTAGCACAATGAATGTAAATCAATACTGAAGAGTCAGCAAGTCATTTATATTCCTGTAAATAGATAATTCAATTTGCAGACTGTTTTTTAATTTCTTGGTGTGTTTTTTTTTTACCTAGTTGTTCTCTGACTTCTTTTTGTCTCGGTTTTTTATCTCTTGCAAGTAGATAAACTCAATGTATTCTGAAAACTGCACTATAATTGAATGAAACAGTACACTCACCTAAGGATATGCTGCTTTTCCAAAGGAGGAAGCATTTCCCTCTTTCATGTTGTATATAATGAGTAATACTGATCGCCAATTACACAAAGATTTTAGGCAAAGCATAATATGGTTTAGAAATGTAAATACACCACAGTGATTCATGAGCTGGCATAATCAGATCAGTGAAGAGACACATCAGTGAGGAACACTGGGATTAGAGCATCTTTAACCACAGTACAAGCAGGTGCGTCTCCAATTGCTCCACTGCCTTCACTTGTAAGGCTGAATTTCACCTACAGCTGAAAAGTAAAGAGTGCACCTCTGCTTTAAATGAGGCAAATTTACTAATCCCACCCTGTGAACTCTAAACAGAGACTCAGTGTAAAAAGTAATGGCTGCAATTCTTATTCCTCAAAGCTTCTCCTCTCTTTGCCTTTACTCCACCTTCTACCTACTAACTCTTTTCCCCTCTCATATCCTGCAGCTCCAAGTCATCCTTATGTTCTGAAGCCTTGTTCATGGTAATAACCTCTATCATTTCCTTTGCACTTAGCATCAGATAATGACATTATCCCATCCCAGCTACGATGGGCTCCCAGCTCTGTGGGAGATCGTCACACTGCTTCACAACCTGGTTCGCTACGACTCCCATGCTCATTCACTTGCCTTCTATAATCCTGAAAATGCTTCTGTGTTGCTGCTAGGCTCTGCCAGGCATCCAGATGCAGCACTCTCATGTTCACCTTTCCCGGCAGCCAAGAAGCAAGGTCTAATATGGTTATTTACTATTGAAGGAGGACCAGCTGCAGAATGTGTTCTCTGCTTCCTCAGCCTCCAAACCCAAACACAGGCCACCTACTTTGCCACCAGCTTATCTCCGCATAGATCCCCACATGCCTCTCACACACCTCCAAAAGTTTCCCTTTGCCTTGTTTCTCTTATCTCCTCATTAAGAGAACAACCCTACAACTCCTTCTCTTCACTTTCCAAAAGCCCTTTTCAGCCCCATAAATCTCCCCAGGCAATACAGGAGCTGACCTTCATGCACAGGACCAGAACTTCACCTCAAGCTGTAGCATTAGGGATCAACTTCCATTTCCTCTCCCCAGCATTCACATACAACCTGCTGTCCTCTTGGAGATTAAATGACACAACTGCCTCCAGCATTTAAACCTGTCCAGCAGCTCTTGGTAGAAATCATTTGAGCTGCTCTGTTTTATATCCTTCTGAGGTTTCTTAAGCTGCTGCCCAGCTTTGGTTAACTTGTCAGGTCCCCAGATTTTCTGTATTACTCCCTATTCCCTTGTTAACACAGCTTACTTGCTGTTGTTGGCTTTTGACAGCTGCTTTGCATTGAGAAGACATTTTCACTAGGTTCATGGGGATATCTAAAGCTTTTCCCTTCAGCTAGGGGGCCCCACATAATTCAGAACCTACATGCAAGAGTCACACTTCTCTGTGTTGATTTTCAATCTCCTCCAGGTTTCTTAGCTAGGAGTCTCTCAAAGGGCAGATTTTAAGAAACTAATATGAACCTGCACCATGTAAATTTTGCCAGAAACCCACCAAGCTCCAAGACAGATGATGTCTTCCATATTCCTGCAGGACATCTCCTGTTTCTGACTGCTTTCCCAGGAGCAGCATATCAACAATAGCACACAATTCTGCCCGGGCTGTTGAAGGGAGAGGCTGAGTACTGCTTTCTGCTGAGAAGATGTCTATAATGGAACATAGAAGATCTTAATAAAAGTAGAAAAAACAGAGAATTTGTTTGGGTAGTGCTAGTGTAAAATAAGAGGAGCCTTATTCATGTCCTTCTGGGATTCCTCAAACCTGTTGTAACTAACTCAAGTCACTTATTACAACAACAAATCTGCTTAAGTTTCATTTTTTTGAAAGGTTTTTCAATTAAATGGTGTTTTATTTCCAAAATTTTCAGTATTTTTTTCATTTCAGTTTTTGACTTGGAATGCTAACTGTGAAATTTAGAAGAGAAACAACAGTTTATAGCTTTATCTAGACCTCTTGGATGTTTTCCAGCTAAACTAACACAAGCCAACATACAAATACACCACTCAAGTTCCATTGACATAAATAGGGCTAATTCAATAGCATCACATAAGGGTAGGAGCCTCTCAGTGCAGTGAAACAGGATTATTTAGCCATCTCCAGAGAGATCTTTTATTTCCTAACCCATAGCTGTGTACTTCTTTAGCCAGATGAAACCCCACTGAAGCATTACGTGTGGAGGGGCTGTTTGTGCTGCCAGTCGCTGTACCAAAGTGACTTGGTTGCACCAAGCTGAAGTAGCACAGACCGTGCCTGCTTGGCCAGGGGCACAACACTGGGGGCCCACTGGCTCTTACTATATGATGCTTTCCAGGACTTATGTAGCCAGATGACTCCGTACAAGTGCTGTAGTGGCCTGAACCATTTCACTAGACTTTCCACTGGACTGCTGTCACCATGTACTTCTTCCCACTTACCTGGTCTGAAGGCCATGCATGCCAGAATGGCATTTGAACCCAAGGAGAAGGGAAATGGGGATGTTTCTGATTCCCTAACAGCGGTGAAAAATGACAGTCTGGGCAGCTTGATTAAACCAGGTATATTAAACCAACCTCTTCATCTCTTGCAAGGAATTTCATCAGGAGAAAGTCAAGGCGCAAATGAGGTGACAGAACTAGAACCAACCACAAAAGGTTCACTGCTCTGTTTGCTATTTAATGAAATGTGTGAGTCGGTATTAGTCTTTTAAAGGGATTTTCATAAGGTTTTATGAGATGTCCTTTTAATTTGTAATGGTTACTTATAAAATGTGACAGTTTCCAGTTGGGGGACAGCAGGAGACAAGAGGGAAGCTCCCAACTGCTCTGTCTCTTTTCATTTCAATACATCCTGTTCTTTTTGCATTTCACACACAACCTTTGGCATGCAGATTACCATATCAACAAGCTAGAGAGGCAGTCTTATTTTCTGTTATGATGTGGATCCAATGCAGCTCCATACATCAGATGTGTGGCTGCTGAGAAAAGGTGTCAGAAGCAGCAAAGCCATTGTATTTTTATAACATGAAGAAGGAATATGAGGACAAAAAAAGAGATACTACCTCGGATGAAAGACCAAGTGTTCTGTTTCCATAGTTGGCCAAGAACAGATACACGAAAACAGAGCAGGTATGTGAAGATACAGTCGCAGGTTACCCTCCAAAGCTGTGATACTTTGCAGTTCAGGAGCTTCCTAAAGAAGAGTTTTCTTTGCACTTACTGCCCTCTCTCAGGTTCTTTTTCCATGACTTTGTTTAGTTGGTTTTTGAACCCTGAGCCAAATATCTAAACTGAAATCTTTATTTGTTTGCAATAGCTAATCTGAGGGTAGCAGCTGACATCAAGACTGATTCAAAGAAAAGGAAAAGTATAATAAATCTCATTATTGATGCACGTGGCTTCCACTAAAACAAAACAAAAATGATCCATGCCAAACAATAGGCAAAGAGCTAACTGTTATATATACAAATAACAACATGGAAATAACAATTCTATTTATTTTCTATACCCCCTACTGGCAAGTTCCTGTAATAGTCCCTGAGCTTAATGGAAAAAAATAAAAATAATTTTTTAAAAAAACCTTTTTTTAGTTTCAATAAAATAAGCGTCCCATTCAATCAGCACTACCAAGCTCTTTGTCAGAGGAAAAAAATACCCCATAAAACAAAGGTTGTCAGAGATGTAATGACACTTCTTATTTCTTGATCCTTCTTTGCTGTTCATCAAACACGTTGCCGAAAGGGACAATTTTTGTTGATGTGAGTGTGGATCCAGAAAACACAACAGAAATCACAGTGTTGACTATTCCTGGGACAGTCACAGTACCACTGATATGCAATGAAGTGTCTGAGGACAAATGAGCACTTGGCATGGTTGGGCTCTAGATTTCTTAGCTCACAAATGCCACTCAGTCCAAAGAAAGATAATTCCTGCCTGAGAATATCTCCTAATTGTTTTCCCCTGCCAGAAAACAGGATCAAGAAATCTGCATGGGGTGTATTTTCTCTTGGCCTGTATTTAACTACTGTAGCATATTTCTATAGGAACATCACTGTGTTTTATAGATATTTTGGTGCCGTCACAAGCTTTTCTTATTATTGCTTCCAAAAGCTCATGGTCAGAGCCAACTGCAGCTTTCCTGTATGAGTGCTCACAGCTAGATGTAGACAGCCACCACTGTATGGTAAGGGATACATCTTTTTCAATCTGCACATTGTTTACTGTCACAAATGCAAGACTTCTGAAAGGATAAACAACTGGTTTCCCTCTTTTGCAGCTGTATAAATCCAAACCTTTGCACAGATGCATCCTTTACGTCTCATTTCAAATGAATTGGCAAACCTTGAAGGGAAACGATGCTTTTGGTATTTCTGAATCATAATGAAATAATTCTTTTATAGACATGCGGTTTTCTGATGACTTTAAAGATCATTGTGGTTCACTCTTTGATCATATGCACAGTGCAGACATAAACTAAGGTAACGGTTTTCACGTCAACCCCACATAAGGATAGGAGCCACCCAGAAGGGCCAGCTGAGCACTGGGCCCTGTTTTTGGAGAACAAAAGTAAGACCTTACACATTGTATTATATTATGTTCATCATATTATAGTCATTATATCTTAATACGTGAAGGGTTATAGACTCATCTTTTACCCTTAGCTCTCTGGAACCTCTGTTTCATAAAGAATCCAGCTGGAACATACTGTTTTAATGAGCCTATTTTTCTTCATATTATAATCATGTTATATTTATATTCAATACTTTCTTTAAGCTCTCTAGAGTGTTAGTTACGGTGTCATTGCTTGGAAGACACTAGGTTGTTCGTCCCGCTTTTGAAGCAAGACACATTGAGAGATTTGTGTCTTCTATTGTGCTAAAAACTGTCTGTTGCCAACTGACTGCTGCTGCCTTTGCTGCAGAACCCTTCCACAGAATTTCACAGAATCATTAAGGTTGGAAAAGACCACTGAGATCAACCAGTCCAACCCCAGCCAATCCCATTGTGCCCCCTAACCATGTCCCTCAGTGCCACATCTCCACATTTCTTGAACACTTCCAGGGATGTTGACTCCTCTACCTCCCTGACCAGCCTCTTCCAATGCCTCACAACTCTTTCTGAGATGAAATTTCAGCAAGGAGGAATTGCCACAGGACTTCCATGGCCTTAAATTCGCTCTCTTTTCCTTTTTCTTCTCTTTTTTTTTTTTTTTTTTTTTGTCTTGGTTTTGATTCCTTCTGGTTTCTGAACGTGCCTGCAGAGGGAGATGCAGTCAAATGGAGAACACTCTCCAAAATATCCAGCAGGTCATTTCTGCAAATGACTGCTTGAAGGAAAGAATTTGCTTCTCCAATGGGTTAAACACTCCTTTTTCTATAAGATCTTATCACTACCTTTGAGCACGATCCTGAGCCCCGTAACTCCCCCTGTGACAAGGCAGAAAGCTGATTGTTCAGCTCGCTTACTGCAGCAAAGATTCCAGTTGTGGAAACATTTAGGCCTCTCTACCTGGCAGCAGCAGCAGGGAGAGGTCTGGCACAGCCACATGTTTCATCTTCCCACCAAGTTCTTTATTTGTTCAGCAGTAACATCTTGAAATCCTTTAGGAAGTAAGCCTTGACTAGCTGTAAGGACTGTCAACACAGCCAGGGGAGGGACAGATTCTCAGGCTGTGTTATGGTTCATCCGTACAGTCTCCTTGGCAATTTTCCATAACATGCCTGGGGTTGTTCCACACAGAATTTCTTCTTTTCCCATGTCTGTGGCACACAATTTTCCTGCATGTCCCTCTACAGCCTTCAATCCACCCTGGAGGGGTGAGAAGTCAGCAGGACAACATCTGGTACTCTGCAGGTCCAATGAGTGATACTTAAAGTCAGGCTGCCCCAAGGTCCACAGTCAGGCAGAACCTTTGGGGACATGGCTGATATTCCATTACAGCACTTCCATGGGTCAGGAAGGCCAGAAATCGTGATTGCTACTAGCTATGGCATGGAAATAGGATCTGGACTTCAGCAGGAGATTAATAAGATATCTAGAAACAGTGGGATTTAGGAATTATTCAGCCAATTTGGTGCTATTCTGCAAAACGATCTCTGCAATTTTTGTGTCTAAAATGTTTCTACCACGTAACCTCACCTGAGCCAAACAATTAAGGTATAAGTTACAGAGATTGCCTAATTAATATATGCAACTGAACTTCAAAACAGAGCGTAATCAACACTGTGATAAAAGAGATTAGTTTTAAAAATGTTACCCATACAGACATAGTTCTATTTCAGGATGTTCAAAAAGAGTCAGGGGAAAAAAAATGCACAAATGTGTGTCACGGGATGTAAAACAAAAAAACAAAACAACACAACCAAAACAAACCAAACAAACAAAAAGAATGACCAAGACGAACAAAAAGAAACAAACAAACAAAAATCCAGCATATTTCATCTGAACAGCCCCTTGGGCACAGAGTGTTGCAACTTCATCATCTTACTAAGGTAATTACTAATTTTTTTTTATGTTTTCCCACACAACCAGCCTGGAGTCGTCCGTGCAGTTTTACATAAATCCCAGTTGGTGTAAGACAGTTTGATCTCCAGTAACTCTGCTTATGTTAACGGAGGATTTGGCCCAAGGTGTTAAAATATTTACTGCAGCGAGAGTCACAGATCTGCTATAATTATGTTTTATCCACTGATCAAACCTCTTACTGTTCCCAGTGCCTTAATTACAAAGCTTGGATTTCTTCCAGGAAGAGAAAAACACCAGTAGACAGATGGGGAAAAAAAAAAAAAAAAAAAGAATAATTTAAAATTTCCCTGGAGAAATGACAGAGAAGAAATCATTTAACAATAACCTGAATCAAGTAAAGATTAAGATATTCAGCAGTCCTTGTTCAAGAACAAAATCAGATGCACTCGCAATGGCCATGAGCCATGGACCTATGTACTGGGTGGGTCATTGGTGCTGCACAGTGAGGTTCCTTCAGCCATGTTCGAACAACCCTCCTTAATGGGATATTGACACTCCTCACATGCATTTTTCAAAAGCGTGGTACAATGCACCGTTGGGAAATTTCTCTTGTTTTTCCACCTGAGGTTTTAATTTTTGGCCATTACAACTCGGGTTTTGAAAGCTCTGTGACCTCTTCATGCCGTTCTGCCCCACCATAGCAATTTATTGGTCTCCATGCAATCATTTGTGCCATTTTTCAGCTGAGGTTAGAAATTAAAGTAACACACAAGTCATTCATATTAGTCAACACTACTTCCTAATATTACAAAGGGTCATGCAGTGCTTTCCTGTAAACTGATGTCAGAAGGGCAAAAAGGCATTCAGGAATTCTGCAAAGCAGAGTTTCCACTAAACCCTTAGTTTGTGGGAAAGGTGTTTGGGGTCCATGAGCAAGAGGACCAGGAAATCTGTTGAAAGTCCTTTCCTGGATGTGTGTAATACACACACACACACACACAGTGCTAGGTGCTGGAGAAGAGCTTGAGTGATGAAAAATACTCTCTTCTTGAAAGGCAACATGAGAACTTTCCCTATCCCACTGAACTCCTGAGAAAGCCTTGAAGAAGGAAGATGATGGAGTGCTGCTCTGCAGTCTCATCTTTTCTGCTCACCGCTCCCCTTCCCATGGGAACTATCTTTCCAAACTCAGTAAGCTGAAAGGAAGTTCACCTTGAATCCTACCAAGACCCCAGGCATCAGCCAAGAACATTAAGTGCATGTAGAAAACAGGGACTGAGAGCAGAAAATCCCAGTGCACAATCATCTGTGGACAGGCAGTATCAAGAGTTCAGTTGATTTGTAGGAACTGTTGGGAGACTTGCCAAATAACATGCAAGGCAGCAGTTTCACTGCTAATGTGATAGTTCCCTTCGGTGCAAAGCAGTTAACCAAATCTGGGCCCTATCCTCACACAGCACCCAAGACTGCCTCTGCCTGACTTAATTAGGACTCTCATTTTGCTGCTCCTGGTGCACAGTACAAAACTGTACTTTACAAAAAGTAAGTCACGTTTCTTGCAAGAGTAGAAGAAACTGCCTGCCCTGGTTATAACAAGTGACAAGACAACCACAATTCAAACTCAGACGTTCTGAGGATGTTGCATTAGAGGCATTTTTGTTCAGAAAATCAGTTAATGCTAAAACCATCTGGAACTTTAAAATGAACATAGATTTACCAGCTACATTGTTATAGGTTTTACAATATTCCTCTACACTAGATGCAAAACAATTTACCTTCATTATTAGTCTTTGGTAGTTGTATTATGAAACCACTCCTGAGCCTTAGCTGTGAATAGCAACCACCAGGAGCAAGGCTCTGTCCAAATAACATAGATAATTATCTTCTGACTGTTTTTGTCATTTATGTAATTTGAGCCAAATTCATCTCAGCGAACACAAAAGAAGCCAGTGAAACAGCACCCAGCACTGGGTCAGTTTAGTCCTCTTCCTCAAGTCTTCAGCCAATATCCATTTGTTCTTTTAGATGTATTTCTCATTTCCTCTTTTTAAACACATTCAGTCTCAGACACCACCCTGTCAGCATTTGAATGTATCCTATTTTAATTTTTATCCTATCTGGCGCTACCTCTTAGTCTTCAAAGGATACCAAACAAACTCAAACGTTTTTAGCCCCAGGAAGGAGCCTGCTGCCTGCCTTGGGAGCAGCCTGATGGATTTCCATCCTTGGCCAAGGACTGAACTGCAGCTTTAATGTATGCACAAAGCAGTGGATGAATTTTTTCTGGGCTTACCCTTCAGTCACTTCTCCACGATCCAAAGTGTGTGTTCATTTTCCAGCTGCTCTCCATCCATTTATGTTTGGCACGCAAGTATGTAGATAGGTTATTCTGGAGGACTTGTCTTCCTGGTGACAAAACAGTCAAATCTTCTTCATTAAGTGATTTTTAAAGGAGAAAATGTACCTCTGCCACCAAGCTGCCGTCTCTCCTGCAAAACTCCCTTTTAGCATCTCCAGCACTCTATACTCTTGACTGCAGTCACTGTTCAACAGCAGACACTTGACTGAGAGCTCTCAGGAATGGAAGTATGGAAACTGGACTGTGTGGTCATCACATTTCTCTGCCAACTTAATTTTGGCTGACGAAATACTGAAGGAATGAAGAAGAGATCTGCTTTAAATAATTGAGATATTTGACTTGGGAATATGATGCAGCTCCTTTAGTACTGAGGAAAAAAATAATTCTTATTTTTAAATTCTTTGTTCTGTACCATGGAAAAGCACTGCAGAAATGCAGTGTGTAAAAGAAGATAATTACTGTCAGAGAAAGTGACCAAAATCTTATGGTGTGAAGGAAAGGAGACAATGTCTAATTAAGGTGTTGATCCCGCAAACACTTAACTATGATCTCATTTCCAGCAACTCAGTCATCCCTTTGTTTTTTGAACATGCTGATTTGTTCTGTATGCCCATGCACAGGACCTAGATGTCATAGCAAAGGGCGAGGTGTGAGCCACAGTTCTGCACCGTAAGAAGGGAAACATTCTTCTGCCACTCAAGAGCAACTGCAATAGCATCACAATGCCTGCTCAGTGTTAAATGAGCAAACATTTCATGTGATGTTACATATCAGGGTGTTAGATCTGAAATTAATTACCTTGGGAATGATGGGATCTCCTGGAACTTTCATTTTCTAAGCTGTGAGAAACAATCACTATAAACATCGATGCACTTGGATTTAAACATTGTGTCCCATAAGCACAAAGACAGAAATAGGGAAAATTATATCATTATATAATTATTTACTATATTATTAATAAAATTATTAATGATCCAGGTATCTTCTGGACTCTCCTCTTGTTTTGTTTTCTCACACTCCAAATAATAAAAGAAGGATATAGTTATCAGCAGCAAGAAAAGTATAGTTTTCTTGAGGGATATTTGTGCCTAACATAGCTTATTGAACAAGTTTATAGAAGTGTTGTGTCCCAGTACCTAATCCCCCAAAACAAGTCAATAACACAATGTCAGAGAAAAAATAGAAATTTCTTTCTAATAAGCTGCTTGGAAAGATGATTCATCTTTTATTAAACTATGGGCTTCTTTCCTAGTTTTGAACACGGGGGATTAATGTGGATATGAGTGAAGCTACATGGTATACATATATTCAGGCAGTCACTGTGTGCTGGAAAAGTTAAATTCAGGAGGTGGAAAGGTGAAGGTGAAGAGCTGTGCACTAAATACCAGAACACCAAAATATGAGAAGCCAAACTCCCAAACTATTTGACACACTCATGTCCCATCACTGTTGTTGTTTTCTCGACTAGTCCTCACAATGACTCAGAACAGTTGTCATAATGCAATATCATCTTGCTTCTTCTTGATGTGAAATCACTTGTGCTGCATACCAGAAGGGCAAACAGAGTACATCTCCATTTTAAAGGTGGAAAATGAGAATCTGGGGAACCATAAAACTGTCAGTCTGGAAAGAGACTAGAGCAAATTATTAAACAATCCTTTTATAAACAGCAGGAGGAAAATAAAGAGATTAAAAAAAGCCAGAATGCATGCATCAGGAACACATTGTACCAAATCCAAATTCATTTCCCTCTCTGGCAATATCACTGAGAAAGGAGGAGGGTTGGAAGTTGGATACCCTGACTTCAGTCATGACAAGCCGGGAAAATCTGGTTTCCATGGGCACCTGCCCACAGAAGCACATCCCAACAATTTGTCCTCAAACTGACAGCATATTGCTTTGGGGATCCTGAAGGTTCCATTCTGCTCAATTGCACTCACTGTTTTCATTACTCATGTTAATGATAGAAAGTAAAACTCCAGGAACAAGCAGATGGCCTCAACCAAGAAGGCTGTATTTGTTACTAAGACCTTATTTAGCAATCTTTATTTAAGTTGAAGCACTGGAACAGGCTTCCCAGAGAGGTTGTGAATGCCTCATCCCAAGAGATGCCCAAAGTCGTGTTGGGTGGGGCCCTAGGCAGCCTGATCTGGCAGTTGGCAACCCTGCCCATGGCAGGGTGGTTGGAGCTAGATGATCTTTAAGGTTCCCACTAACCTAAGCCATTCTATGAATCTGTGATTTAAGATCTTAAGTGAGATAACGTGTTCACAGCCCCATCCCATGTTATTTATTTATATTATGCTATTTATTTCAAAGAAGTCAGCAACAAAACAGACTGAAATATGTATGATTGTATGTTTAGAGAAAGCAAGGGCAGCTGGTAACACTGACAAGCGAGCTCTGTTTCCCTGTTATTTATTGTGCAAAGGTATTGATAAGGAGCTGGAGGGAAAATGCACATCTCTCTCCATCTGTTTTATTGTACCGGTGTAAGATAGAGTATGAAAGGTCTCTACAGAGTAGAGAAAATAATGATTAGGTTTGAGACAGGGAAGAAATTTAACTTGCACTTCTTGCATACCAGACTCATCCCACTGTACCTTGCAGAAGGACAGTTGCACATGGGGATCCAATGCCATACTTCTTTCTCCTCCTCACTTGGTCTACAGGACAATTTGATCCCTTCCCATGGTGCCAAATGGATTTCAGATTCCCTTCCTAGTTTAGGGTTTTATTAAAAATAAACTCTGTCAGATAGATGTGTAAGTCTACTGGAAAAAGTCACAGCAATGGGAACCCATTTTCTACCAGAGGAAACATCCATCTCTTCTCCAGCATAAAGCCCAGAGTAGTTCAAATCTCAGTTAAAAGGATTTATTGTCTGCTTCTTGCTTGGTTGGTTTATCTGGGAGAAATATAAGGAATTTCGGAGGACACGAGTCATCCCCTGTCCCCTGGGAGGGGTGTGCAGGAGGGGAATGCTCATCCGCAAGGGAGCAGGTACCTGGGGCGGGTTGGTGGAGCAGCACCAGAGCTGCCCCCAGGTTCCTCCTCCACCCAATGGCCCTGTGGCTCACCTGGTGATGTACCATGCAACTCCTCCTATGGAACTGGGAAACACAGATTTATTTGTCCTTGTGAATGCTCCCCTGCAGCATCCAGGAGCCTCAAGTATTTACAGGCGAAGCCAGGTAAAATCAGAATCAACCCAAACAAAGACTTTTCCATGAATCTGGTCTCTGTGATGTGAAACGTGCTGACTCTGTGCATCTGTTCCCTGAGGAGGAGGAAGGTGAATAGGATGAGTGTGGCCTCTTGAGCTGGAGCTGGCTGATATCACAGGATGCAGGACACAGTGAAGCTTCCTGCACAAAGCTCTGCTTGAATTGCTGGTCCCTCCTGAGCCACACCTGCCCCAGGCAAAGTAGCTCCTTTTGGCTCATGTCAATCATAGAATCATAGAATGGCTTGGATTAGAAGGGACCTCAAGGATCATCAAGATCCAACCCCCCCGCCACAGGCAGGGCCGCCAACCTTCACATCTACTACTAGACCAGGTTGCCCAAGGCCCCATCCAACCTGGCCTTGAACACCTTCAGGGATGGGGCATCCACAACCTCTCTGAGGTTCAAGGCTCTTTTTCAAGGGAATTAAAAAAAACAACAGCACAGCCATAAGCTACAGGGATTTCCTATAGGAGCCTTCCATTAAATTTCTTCACTAGAGGAAACAGCAACAGCATGACTTGGGTCCCCTGTTCCTGTCTGCATGCAGAACAGCAGGACACAGCCTCGAAGAGGGAAGGGCAACCCAGAAGTCCTGCAGACAACAAGCCTCAGCCAGCACTTCTGATGCAAGTATAGTCTTTAATTGTTATATTTTGACTTTGATTTTCCAAGCATTGTTCACAGAAAGATAAATATCATTATCCTCATTTCAAAGTTACAGAATAATAATGCTAAAATGGAAAAGATGATGAGCTCCAACCCTGAGGCTGAGCCATATGTCAGCAGCCTGAGGCACTGCTGAGGCTGTAGGCACACCTGACTGCTCTGTTCACCATGCCTCATAGAATCACTGAGGCTGGAAAAGACCTCTAAGGTCACCCCGTCCAACTGCCAGCCCACCCCCACTATGCCCACTGACCACGTCCCTCAGTGCCACATCTCCATGGTTCTTGAACACTCCCCATAAGACTTGTGCTCCAGACCCTCACCAGCTTTGTTGCCCTTCTCTGTACATGCTCCAGGGCCTTGACATCTTTCTTGTATTGAGGGGCTCAAAACTGAACACAGCCCTCGAGGTGCGGCCTTGCTCTAAAAAGGAAGTAGTAAATGAAGCACTGCCTTCCCCAGAAAGACCATTCTCTATTAACAGCCATGTGAGCTCTGTATGAATATTCAAGCAGAAAGTAGTGGAATGTCTCACGTGAAACATTTTTGCTTCATGTATACTTTTTCAATGTTAACAATAACACCTTAGGAGACTAGCATGGGAATAATTCAAACAACTCTGTTTGCTTTCAAAGAGTTTACTCTCTTTGCTTCTTTATTCAAATTTAGATACCAGCTTTGCTTAACAGCCATATGCATTTTAATTCTATATTCTTCTCCCCTCACTCAACTCTGCACTGTTTGAAGAAGGGATTACCCACCACCAGGCCAAACAGTTGAGCAATGAAGACATTTCTGTCCTGGTCACGTATAAAATTTGTTCTCGCTCACCGCAAAACCAACAACAGGTGGACTGTGGAGTAAAGAAACACAAGCACCCACTACTCCGTCACTTCTTACAATCATTTCCCAGCACCAGTTCAGCTTCTTACCCTCTTCATGTTTTGATGAGTCTATTAGAAACAAAAGGATCCTGCAGAATTCCTCCTGTCTGCTTTCACCTCGGCTGGACACAAAAGAAAGAACAACCACCTCTTCCCAGTTCTAGCATGGAAAAAAAAACAAGATGCATCCCTCGCAGTGCTGGTAACTCCCTGCTTTAGGCCATCGCTCTATTAAAAAATCTCCCAATGACCACTAGGTGGGGAGAGACACTTATTGTCCCCGAGCCCCTGGAAGATAACAGCAGTGCAGGACTTCTCCCTGCAAATCTGGATTTAAGCAGAACTTTTTCCTCTCTCAGCTGCAGATCAGTGGAGAGGGGGGGAAACTGTAAACTGGGTGTGACAGAGACAAAATGATCCTTCAGAGTGAGCTGCACGTTCCAATTGAGATCTGCAGATTTTCCAAGCTCTGTTGCAATCCCCGAGATATTGAAATTTAGATTCCTTAATGGTGCAGGAGTGAGTTTAATATCACACATGGGGAATGTAAGGCCAAAGCAGTTTTAGGGGCAAGTTCCTTACTGACAGATTTATTTGTCAGAGGGGTTTGTGCTGTTGTTATTTTCCTTGTTACTTCAAGGTATTCTAAAAAAGTTTGGGGTTTGCAGCTTGAGATTTCCAGAAGAGAAGGATCAAATGGAGAAGAAAAGGACCTGGGAAGACCAAATAACGGCCTTTCAGTACCTATAGGGGGGCTGCAGGGAAGGGGTTTGACTCATTAGTAGGGTCTGTTTTCACAGGACAAGGGGAAATGGTTTCAAACTGAAAGAGGGGAGATTTAGATGGGGTATAAGGAAGAATTTTTTTCAGTGAGAGTGGTGAGGCACTGGCACGGGCTACCCAGAGAGATGATGGTGCCCCGTCCCTGCAGATGCCCAAAGTCAAGCTGGATGGGGCTCTGAGCACCTGACAGAGCTGTGGGTGTGCCTGCTCATTGCAGGGGAGGTTGGACCAGATGGCCTTTAAGGGTCCCTTCCTAGTCTAACGATTCTATGATTCTATATGAATAGTGTCCCACTAACTGGCATGAATTTGGACCTCTATGTCTCCATGTTACCATCACAGATTACCACAAACCCCAGCAACATTAGTTTTAGAAAGCTATTTGGGCAACATCAGGCTTTAAATTTTCCAGTGAAGATGGATACATGCGCAGTGAGCTGCTGGTTGTTCTATAATGCAACAGCAAGTCTATTACTCAGAGCTGCTGTTCTTCAGCTAGGTCGGGTCTGGCTCTACCACACAGACATGGCTTCAGCAAAGATGTATCCTCAGAAACCCCAACTCCTGGTGTTTACTACAGTGACAGAACCAGAAGTTCTCCTTCTCACTTGCAGCCTTAGCTGAGAATTACAGCAGCACCCACAAACAACTGTGGTGGCTATAAAAACCATCTCAGCCTGTTTGTCACCTTTCAGTAACAAATACCTTGAAAGTGCTTGGCATATGTCACTGCAAGTTTCTCACTTCATGCCTGGTAGTAAACAGCATCATCCTTCAAATGAGATGAGAAGGTTGCCATGGAGCTCCTGGATCTTTTTGATCAAGGGAAAGTTAATGTTTCAAGTATAATGTTTTGATGAGGATTTTCTGTGTGGTCTTTTCTTGTTTTTTGTTTTTTTTTTTTAATCTCTGCATTCCCTGATAGAGGGATCATTACCTATGACCAAATAAGAGGTGTATTTGGCAGCTACAGCCCTCATCTGCCAAGTTCAGTGCAATGTACTTCCAAGAAGAACATCTGGCTCTGTAATTTTGTTCCTTGGCAATGCAGCTGTTGTCTGCACGGCTGACTACCTCTCTCTGCCAGCAGATGTGAAGCAGCATTGGTGCATGCTTTGCATGCTGCAGCTTCATGGTGTCTGCATGTTCTTTACCCTTTCCTATATCACAGACTTACCTACACCTACAAATTATTTTCACTTTGCAAATGAGTGCAAGGTGCAGCCCCTCAAATTACACCACGCTGCATATGGAAGCAGAGACATAACTGGTGTTGCGTCTGGAGCACAAGTCTTACGGGGGGCAGCTGAGGGAACTGGGATTCTTTAGTCTGCAGAAGAGGATGAATAGGAGCACAAACTGTTCACCTGCTCACTAGAATTAGCAGTGGGTGTTGGTGCATGAGCTGGAGACTACTGCAAACTACAGCTGCACTTGTGGCTGACAGGCACACATCATCATATGCGTTGTCCCCATTGGAAACAGGGCATGAGAGAGAAAGAAACTCCTGTCTCAACTGCATGCTGATTTATAGTAGCTTCAGTGAGATCTTAGGTGGGACTGTTTAAAGTCTCTCGAAAACTAATTAACTTAAATATATTAAGGAATAATAAAAATACAGGATGTACAATTGTTAAATCTGTAAAGGCAGTATTAAGAGTTATAGCGCTTCTTAAACACACGATAACCACACACGATGACCACTGGCATGGTATGTTACCTAAATGTCCACCGAAAGCAATAGAATCAATCACAGAATCATTAAGGTTGGAAAGACCACTAAGACCATTTAGTCCAACCATCAACTCATCCCTGTGACCTTTTTGATCATGTCACACAGTGCCACTTCTCCACAGTTCTTGAACACTCCCAGGCACAGTGATTCCACCCCCCTTAGCAGCCTGTTCCAATGCAATACCACTCTTTCTGAAAAGAAATTTTTCCTAATATCCAACCTGAACCTTCCCTGGTGCATCTTTAGGCCATCACCTGTCATCCTATCACTATTTTTTTTCATAAACCATTAGGGTTATATTCAAGACTCAGAGGATGAACAACACTGAGCAAAGGCCTGAGACCAAAGGAATTATAGGTTTTATTTTCTCTTGGAAGAGAAATTCCCAGGCAAAGAACCAAGGTATTAGCCAAGAAAAGCTGAAAACATGGATAGTGCAATGAATATCATAAAGCCAACTTGAGAAGGTGGGTGGGAGAAATGAACCATCCAAGGAAGATGTGGAATAAATTGGTGACCGTTATACAATATCCGCTGGTGGACAGAGCCTCATACTGTACAACGCTGAGCCTCCAGCTAGCACTGAAGGATGCCTTCATGTTGAATAACAGCAGAGCAACATGTGCCATTGACTGTCCAAGGGGACCTGTCAGGAACTGTCTGGAAGGTAACTCTGGGGTTGCTAAATGTCCCCTCTGGACTAATAATTTCCAGAAAACCAGCAGCTGTAAAGGATTTAAACGGCATTTATTTTGGTATCTGTAGGCAAGGCTGCAAAGACAGGTAGGAGGCAGCCTGATTTCTGGCAGGAAACAAAGTGACGTCTGTGATATTTTCCAGTTACGTCAGACAAAGGTGGCTAACAATAAAACAAGGAAACAATAGATGGGCCTTTGTGTTCCACACAGAAATGGAAACAGATGAGGGAAGTGCTTGCAAATGGGGTGACAAAGCGAGAAAACATGGAAGAGGCTGCGAATTATCTAGGGGTGAGGATTCAATCTGGGGAGGACTGAGTCCTTTAGTTGGAGTAGATCCTGGCTGCAGTTTGGGGTAAAAAGACTACCTGTAAATGCAAAAGTATTCCAATAAAGTATTTCAATTTTTTTAAAAGGATTTTCCCCATCAAGACAGATTTTATGTGAGGTGAACACTGCCACCAAATTGCATCAGGATAAGGGACCCTAAGGCAAAATATCATATGAAACCATATCATATCAACAATACCATATCATATCAACGATATCATATGAGTTTAAGCCCACAAAAAAAAAAAGTAGTACTAAACTTGTACATACTGTGGCCATTATCACAGTGTCCAACCCAAGCAAAAACAACTTGAGGGGTTCACACATTTCTATGTAAGGGTCTTCTCACACCAGAAGTGGGCACAGCAGGATGAAGGGATCACAAGGGCACTCAGAAAAGTTTTTCACTGAGACAATAAAACAGCTCACTTCAGAAGAGGAAAAATCTGATCCAGCTGTAGATGCCCATGTTCATTGCAGGGGATTTGGACTAGATGACCTTTAAAGGTCCCTTCCAATTCAAACAATTCTATGACTCAGTACAACTGAGCACAAAGATGCTACAAATCTCCCTAGTGCCTGTAGGAGTTTTGATAGACCATGACAACAGAGCCAAAGATGACACAAATCCTTCTTTTCATTTGTGACATCTCCACTTCAATCCTCCAGCTTTTTCATCCAGCTGTTGCACTGTTCCCCAGGATTCAGACCTCAGCTGGCCTCTGGCACTTGGTACAACCTTTGGAGCAGGTAAACCCACCAACTGATGCCAGGTACAGCTGAATGTTTGTTACAGCTCCCCGGTGAGTTGCTATGAAAACTAGCGTCAAATTAATAAAAGCCTTAGCAAAAAGTGTCACAGGGCCAGCCACCGCTCCATGTTTGGGGCTGTTAATTACAGAGCAGCAGGAGAGGCTGAGACAGCACCTGCTGACACTGCTTAGGGGCACTGCAACCAGAAAATGCCTGCACGGCTGGACATGGAGGTCAGCTGTGGGAAGAGACAGAGAAGGGGAAGCAAATAGCTTGTTAGGGTCTGAAAGCCCAAGTTTTCCCCAGGGCAATAAAAATGAAGCTGCATGTAACCACACTGGGACAGCTGTGAGCAGCTGTGTATGATGAGAGGAAACTTCACGGTGATGTGAAGTTAGCTGCAGGATCAGATCTGTTCTGCTCAGGCATAAACATGGTTCCTATGCTCTGGAAGGCAGAGGGAAGTGGTGAGACATCCCATAGCTATATTGTCATACCCTCTTGAATTTCAAACCCATATTGAGTCTGCTCTTCTCAAACTTGACAACTTGTTGGCTCACAAACTGACTTCTGTCAGCCAGGAGCCAAGGGAATTGCCAGCCAAGGAAATTCAGACACAGGCAAGTGTCCAGATTTGCACTTTACCTCTCAGGACAGAATGGCTGCAGCCAGCACAAGCTATGTGATGCAGCAAGCATCCAATCTACATTTAAGCCTGGTCAGTGGGCATAGTTGAAACATGGACAGGCAACAACAGGAAGATGGAAGAGCTGAGGTAAGGCATGGTGCAGGTGTCCTGAGATTTTCATTGCCTACGTCTATAGTTTTTGATACAGCTGGGTAAGGAGAAGAAATGTACTTTTGCAAATGACATCACAAGTAAATGTATTTTCTGCTAGGAAGAAACTAAGGGGAGTCTCAGCCTGAGCCCATAGGTTGTGTGCACTGCATCTGAGTTGCACGCAGAGGGCAGTTTTATCACTTTACACTCAGCCCTCCCCAGTGATTGCAGGGTGACAGATTCCACACCAGGAAAATACCATAAACAAGAAGCTTGCCTGGTCCTGGATTTGGAGCAAACTGCTGTAGGCACAGCACATGACTCAAAGGCATTTAACTCTGAAGATAACCGTTGATTCACGAGTCAAGGGGTGCTATTTCGAGCAACACCACTGCACAACTTGTGAGCCGGAGGATCCTTTCTTTTCTGGCTCCATTCCTCTCATTCGTGTCTTTAGACTGCAAATGTCACGGGGTTGAGGCTGCTGAACCTTCAGGTACCTTTGTACAGTGCTTAATGTAAAGGGAGAATGTTTACAACATGGTCTTCTAAGCAGTGCTGAATGCAAACCTGACATGTCAGCACAGAGCAACAAGAGCAGGAACTGCAGTAACAGGAGGACAATTAAATTAAGACACTATGCAAACTCTCAATGAAGCACAAACCAACTTTTTCCTTAGACAGTGAGAGCTGGTTAAATTTCCTTGTTTCCACAAGCAGGCACTCACCCCAGTTCTATCAAAGTGATGCAGGCAGTGACATGGTTGAGTGCTGAAAGGCTGTTGCTCTGCTATTCGTGGCATGACAAGTTGCAGAAAGATCTGTCACATGAACCCACTCTCACGCAATTTCCCAGTGGACTGTTTTCCAGTGCTTGTTACCTAAGCGAAAATCTGGAAAAGAACTAAGAACTGAACCTAGACCAAAAAGTTGGGAAATCTCATGGGGACAGACTTTCTGAGGAGTTTGGCAGCTCCAATACAGTTCCTTCTTTTTCCTTTTTTCCCCCAGTAATCAAAATATGCCCCAAGATGGTCTAGATAAAATTTTCTGGTGGCTATCTGTAATTTCAGTCTGTTAAAAAAATTAATAATGCTCAAGACACTGGAGAATTAGGAGAAATGTATAAGCACTGCACCATTATTCAGATGATTACTGAATGGGTTTAAGTGGGGCTTATTATTTATCCAAAGTCAACATATGAAAATTATTCTCAGTGGCCATTTTGAAAGCAGACGAAGCTCTGAAGATGTTCTGCAAGAATGATAAAAAAAATCAGTGGAGCATTTCAAATGGTGCAATGGTAACAAGCCGAAATGAAGCATCTTATTCCTGATGTTCATTTTCCACCAATGGAGTGGGCTTTCACCTGTGACAGAGAGAAAGACATAGAATGGCTTAGGTTGGAGGGGACCTTAAAGCCCATCCAGCCCCAACCCCTGCCACAGGCTGGGTGCCCACCACCACCTCAGGCTGCCCAGGGCCCCGTCCATGGCCTTGGGTACCTCCAGGGATGGGGCACCATCCTGCTCTCTGGGTAGCAGTGCCAGGGCTACAGCACCATTAGGGATAAATAGTTCTGCTTACTGAGTTTTTCCTGCAGCAGCACACTCTCAGACTGCTTGGATGCCTAAGCTGAAGAAGCAAAAGGCAATCTGTGACAAAAGAAAGGCTGCACAGCTGGGTCCCCTGACAAAAGCCAGTGCAACATATGGTCACAGGGCTCAGATGAACACAGCAGGCCTACAGCTTGGGGAAAGCACTTCCAAGAAAAAGTCCTACTGGGGGATGCCTACTGAGAGCAGGCTGTGTCTGCAGATCGCCTGCATTAATTAAAGCACGTAAATTGGGGTTGTTCTGCTCCTGTCACTGGGGAGCACAGTCCATCAAACAAGTCTGATGTTTAAATTACAGATGCTTATCAGCTGCTTGCTGTTTTCAAGTTCATTCCTCTCATGTTTTGCTTCACGTGTTAAATAATCCCACGTGTTTCAGGAAGTCTCTTCATCTCCACACAGCACCGATCACAGCCCTCTCCCCAAAAGTTGCTTCCGAGTTACATGCTTCTCAGAACAGCTGAAAATGCAGAGTTCATCCCAACGCAAGTCAATGGGCCAGATCTGATGCCTGCAGAGCACAAATCAGACAGACAAGACCAAAAAGAGGATGGTTTCCCCCTCACCAGTTCCGAGACATCACTCAATTCTGTAACAAACAGCAACCTGTGTCTGACTATTATCCCAAAGGTCATGAAGACAGCAAAGAAGTTAAGCTGGAGTCAAGCTCAGCCAATAATAGTTCACTGGGAACCAACAACCATATTACTTTGCAAGGCTATGCAACAGCATAACTGTTGAGTTTTTTTTGTTATGAAAGTAATTATGATACACACAAGAGCCTAATTATACAAAAACTGTGATTTCTTGTGTGACTAGAGGATTCTGTATGAGATTTGAAATATGTCGTAGTCCCATGCCTTGGAGATGTGTGTGGAAAGAGGCATACAAAACATGCATGCATGGTACTTCATTTCGCAAAGAAGAGATCAAGCTGCATGGCCTATCAGATCACAGAATCATAGAATAATAGTGGTTGGATCCTCCCTGAGCAGGGTCACCTACAGCCAGTTGTCCACGACTGTAGTAAAATGTCTTTTGAGTATTTCCAAGGATGGAAACTCCGTAACATCTCTGATGCAATACAGGACCTTTGACTCCAATAATGTCAGACCAAACTAGAAATTCTCATGAGTCATGAGAAATCTCCATTTCAAAATACATTTTCATGAAGACAGCATGGCCCCAAATGCTGCTGAACCGAGGAAAACAATCCATGGGGATTCTTGCCACTTAATGGCAGACAGCGGAAGCAAACACAGACAGTTCTGAGATGATGCAGCCAGTCTCATTTTGTGACACAGAGGGAGAGCAGGGAGCAGGGAAAGGAAACCCTGATGATCAGGAGCTTCATGGGGTTGCATGTAGAATTGTTAAGACTGGAAAAGACCTCCAAGATCATCCGGTCTAACCATCCACCTACTACCAGTATTGCCCACTAAACCATGTCCCTCAGTGCCACATCTCCAGTGTTCTTGAACGTCTCCAGGGAAAGTGACTACACCGCCTCCCAGGGCAGCCTGTGCCAATGCCCAAGCACCCTGTCAGAGAAGTTCTTCTTAATATCCAACCTGACTGCAGCACAGTGCAGGGCACAGTTGCAGCATTCAACAGTCATGGTTCACCAGTGATACACTACACCTAAATTTCACATAGCCATCATGGAATAAACAGTGCTTGCTACTGAGAGAATAAACCAGGCAGCAATGAGGAAGAGGAGGACCAGGTGGGTGATTTTTTTTCTGAATCAGTCTGAAAGAGCCAGGAACATCTATTATGGCACATCTGTTCTGCAACCCAAAGCTGTGGCTGCAGCTTGTCACACACACAACAGCACAGGTACACTGACAGCTGTATAACCTGCAGCAGAAGCTACGCTAAGCACAATAGACCATTTGGAAAGCACTGGGGCACATGCTACTCCTCCAAGCAGTGAGCTGCCAAATATAACTCCTACAATTGCTGTGGCTGCAAAAATTGTCTGTGAGTAGCCACCGGACACTTGTGCAAATCCAAGTGATGGGCCTTGAAATGGTGTGTCCGTAGGTCACTTAGCAGCGCCTTTGCCACAACACTCTGCTCAGGATAGGCTCAGCAAGAAGACAGGCAGAGAAACCACCCAACCAATCTTAATACCCATTTGCTTTCCACTGTAGTCTTCACCCCACCTACCTACTCCTGAAATGCAGATGCAGTGCCAGCCTTCTGCTCATTTTCGAGTAGATGTAGAAAGATCACATGAAGCACCAGTGCATATTCCCTCCCTGGAAGCAGCCCGTTCCTTCTCTCCAAGAGAGTAAAAACTGCATGAATGTTTTTATGACAGAGAAGCAGAGCTGAGTGGAGAGGAGAAATAAAAACGTTATACAAGTCAGCCATGCAAGACAGAAACCAGACAGCAGAGAAGGTAGAGGTGACAGCCAACAATTTTCTGGAAGGAAATGAGAGAACTCTGATGCAAAGAGAGGGACATAGCAGACCTCCAGATGCACACGTTTCCAGAGGCAACTTTCACACCTCCAAGGAAAAGTAATCCCCAAAATTCAAATGCAAATACCTTTAAACAGAAAAGCTGGAAATATCGGCACTGGAGAAGTACTACCACCTGCATGGATGGGTAACACAGCACTATCTACAGTCAGTGATGCAAAAAGAACTGTGCATTAACAAGCTGATCATCATCTTTCCTAACTGAAAATAACCCTCCCCGCTCACACACACACAAATAAATCACATGCAAGTCTTATTATATAGCAACTGTCTTTGGGAAGCAAGTTCAGAGATTAGGGTACTACGATGAGCCGGATGTGAATCATCCTTTGCTTGACCTCATTTCCCAAAAGTAATTTGTTTTATAAGCTCCTCTTTCCAAAGGGAAACCTAATGACACTAATTATATCCATGGCAGCAGCACGAAACAGGAGACGCCCTGCTGCTGGTGTGGACCACCATGCACAGTGGTGGTGGCAGCATGACTGATGGCGTGCAATGGTTGTAGAAGGCCTGCTCTCACTCAACAAGCCTCAGAGTTGAACCTCAGCGCCTACCCTTCAGCAAGCTGCCTCTAAAAATGCTTCATGCACAGCACTTCCGTCCCTGCTGTGGTCAATGTTAAACTGTTATTTTTTCCTCCTGTTCTCAAGGCTTCTGCTTTTCGACAGAGCAAATTCACTGGAGGTCTCAACAACCATTTCACCAGTGTGGAAGGCTGATGGATGGAGCTGCCAAAGAGGAAAGGGAAGAGAGGATGGAGTAAATACATAAAAACAATGTCTTCATTTCAATTATTCTTAGCACATGATGGAGGCACACACAAACAATCCAAGAATAAAGAACTTAAGAAGGTTCCCCTAAGAATATTGTGTCTGTAGGCATGCTTAAACTCTTGATTTCATTTAATTGCAAGAGCATGGCTCTTATCGTCTCACAGTTTGGAAAAGGTGCTGAATCTGACCCGGATTTGAACTGCACAGTGATAATGAAAGTCAGTATGGTTCTGCTATGCTCAGATATTAACACAATCCTTGCCCCAAAAGACTCTGACAATCTCAACAGATTAGATGAAGGATAAGAAAAAATGTGAGAAGATTTACCCGAAGTCAATTTACGGTTCAATAGCAGTGCCAGAAACTTCATTCCCACATCAGTACTGGTAGGAGGAAGGAGGGAGGATGGACGAGGCTGCTTCTAACAGTAGGAAAAGCTCCCATTCACCTTGAAAATCTTTCACTCCATGGAGCTACTTCCTACGGGTGAGTATGTAGGGACAGATCTGTCCAGTTTAGGCCAAGAAGTGACGATGAAGGAGAATAAGGACTAATAGAAGATAAGGTCCCCATCAGATCCAGACAGTCAGATTTCATGACCAAAATAGTTAACTGAGAAAAATCTTCTGACTTACAAGCTTTAAGCTCATAAGAACACATGAAGAAAGATGAGAGGAGGCACCATGGAATGATGTGGCAGCAGTAGATTTGGTCAGGGAGAGTAAGCTGGGAGAGCAAGATACAGGTGGATTTTTAACTTGTCTGAAAGCCTGTGGAGAGTGCAGAATGGGTTTAATTGGCAAACACACTGCTCATTGCAGAACTAATTAACAAATGTGGAAGTCTTTCACCTCCTACAGACCTCCTCACAGAAATTTCTTGCACTGGCCTTGAACTCGCTGATCCCTGAGGAAGCAGCTCCTTGGACAGGCAGCCCCATCAGACCTGGGCTGATGAAGACGAAGCTGATGTTTCCGTGCAGGCATGTGGGAGCTGGAAATAATACACAGTCCTGAGAATAGATCTGCTCCCAGTTAATTTGTTAATTAACAAAAGGTCAGAGGCACTTCATCTGGAGCAGAGTTCTTGGCTTGAGAATCTTTGCTAGGAAGTGCCTCAGGTGACAGCTTCACTCCACAGTGCTAATAACGTCTGCCTGTCTCTATTATGGCCTCATTTAGAAGATTCTGGCCATCATAGTCTTGGCTAGAATCTTGTAAAATGAGTGGGAAGAAAAATGGGTTTGATACCTGAGAACCACAAGTTTCAACAAGCTTTCCAAGCATTCCAACTAGTTTGGTTCACTTTTTTACTTTAGGCACGTCTTTCCAAACTTTGTGACTTGAAACCAGCAAGCTCTTATTGGATTTGAGAGTTGAGAAAGACTGAGATCTTGTGAGAACATCTGACACTTTCTAATCTGATTACAGAAAGAGCAAATAAGCCCTGGATCCAGATTAAATCACCAAATGTGAGCTTTGCTAACCAATAACCCTGTGAATTCCATGCTGCTATAGGCAGCTCTGCTATGCAGAAGCATTTTTAGTGCAGCTGAAACTTCCAATGTGTGTATTGTAAAGTATGCAAGCGTCAGCTTAACCTAAAGTGTTATGTAAAACATGGCAAAGTGGCCTCAAACTTTTCTAGACAAGAGGATTGGGTCGTTAATTCATATAGCAAAGTCAGTGCCAACTTTGGTAGCAAAAGACACAACCCCAGGTTGCAGAAGGGTTAATGTTGCCTCAGCCTCCTGAGAGAAAAGTATAAACCAATGTGATTATATGCTATTACCACAAAACATGCTCTTAAAATATTTTGGTCCAACTGATCTGAATGATGCCAAACGAAGATAAAGTAATGAGGTTGAAGAAAACACAGGCTTTTAGTCCAGATACAGCTCTTTTTCTTATAGCATTATCATAGATCCAATGGAGCTGTACGTATCATCCATATAGCTAAGGTGAAATTGTAGCTCTGAATTTGACAGCTAAATGGGCAAGATGTCAGTCTTCCTCACCTTCAAGATAAACTCATCTTGTTAGCCTTTTCAAAGAAGCCCATTAGGTAGAATCTAATGAGTGGCTATGCTTCCATTATCATAGAATCATTAAGGTTGGAAAGACCACTAAGATCATCTAGTCCAACCACCAACCCATCACTACCACACCACTAAATCACGCACTCAGTGTGACATCTGCCCTTTTCTTGAACACCTCCGGGGACAGTGACTCTACCACTTCTCTGCCCTGTGCAACCTGTTCCAATACCTTGCTACTTTCTAAGATTTTTTTTCCTAATGTCCAACCTGAACCTCCCCTGGCACAACTTAAAGCCATAACCTCTTGTCCTGTCACTAGTTACCTGGGAGAAGACCTCACTACACCCCACCACAACCTCCTTTCAGGGAGTTGTAGAGAGCAATAAAATCTCCCTTGAGCCTCCTGTTCTCCAGACTGAACAGTCCCACTTTCTTCAGCCGCTCCCCGTAAGGCTTGTGCTCCAGCCTTCAAGCCTCCAGAAAAACCTGCAAAGAATCACAGAATCACAGAATCATAGGGGTTGGAAGGGACCTCCAGAGATCATCGAGTCCAACCCCCCTGCCAAAGCAGGTTCCCTACACCAGGTCACACAAGTGGGTGTCCAGGCAGGTCTTGAATATCTCCAGAGAAGGAGAATCCACAACCTCCCTGGGCAGCCTGTTCCAGTGCTCCATCACCCTCACTGTAAAGAAGTTCTTGCGCACATTGGTGCGGAACTTCCTATGCTCCAGTTTCTGGCCATTTCCCCTTGTCCTGTCTCCACATACTGCTGAAAAGAGTCTGGCCTCGCCACTTTGTCCCCCACACCTTAGTGAAAGTGAACACAGTCCTGCTGAGACTGCCTAATTTTGTGGTCAAAGCGACACAGCCCTGCCTCGGAGGGAGAAATGAGCTATGGGGATTCTGCTGTAGACCTAAATCTGGACTAACCAGCATTCAGGCTTGCCCTAGCTAGAAATACATTCGATGCTAGAAAAGCTTGCAGATAAATTATGCCTATGAGATAGTTGTTGTTTATGTCTGATGGAGGCAGTGGTGAGCTGAACCATGAATTATTGGAATTTCTTGCTTCCTCAGGCTCTGCAGTTACCTTGCAACAGCATGTGCATGCTCATGGATCTGGCACACTTACCCAACAAGGTCAGTGGGTTGGTAGCAAAGGCCGTGTGATACCTAAACAGGCACAAGCCTGGAGCCTGCCTCAGCTACAATGAGAAGCTTAAAGAATGACACCCTGTAACTTCTAATTCCCCCTGAGAGTGACCCAGATTAACTGCTTGGAGAATGGCTTTGGGTACCCAGAGCTCACAAGTTTCATTGGGTAAATTTCTGCTGTTGACTGTAGTTTTTAAGTTAAAAGGATGCCACCTGAACTCCTCACTGGTGGAAAGCTTGCAGTGATGACCTGTGACAGTAGGTGTGATGCTGGGTCTAAAGCTCTTTCCTCTGATCACTGTAGTCAACAGAGAATGACATGGAGAAGATAATGACCATGGGACACTTTGCATAAATTACTGAATGACTGATATGCCTGATAAGAGAAGGCTAACTGAGTAAAAAGACAAACCTTGTTCAACCTTGTTCACCTTTTTCATCCATCGACCACCTCTAGGGAAGGTGCTGAGGGCCTGTTCCATCATACGGCTGGGTCCCTGCAGATCTCTGGCAGCACTGCAGATGTGGGGCTAAGGAGATTCATTATTAAGGTTGTGTTGGTCTTTACGCTTTCAGGTGCGCATGGCCCAGAGGCTGTATGAGCTTTTGAGCATTTCACAAGCAAGGCAGGAGGAGCCTTTAGCACCGATGAGCTTCCCCTAGAAACCCAGTGGGGGTTGTTTCCCACTTTCAAAGCCTTTTAAGCTTGTGGAAGGGAAATACAGCCAGCAGGATGTGCTGAGCTGCTGGGCTGGGGTTTCTGTTGATGTCTGGCTCATTTCTGCCGGAAAATGAAAATCTTTCTTGTGGAAGGAGCAGGGAGTTTGGCCCTTCATCTTGCCCACATATAGACTGCTATATATTTAAATTGAGAGAAGCCAGGAGGCACGTGAGAGACCAGAACAAAACTTAGATGAGGGGGCAGGGATCATGCAGTTCAAAGCTGTTTTTCCACATACTGCTATGGGAAGTTTACATAAATATATACACACAACTCTTAATTTCTCTTTATTTTTTTCCTCTCTCTCTGTGCTTACACAGTTATACTAGGGGTAAAAAATGACTTCTTTTTTGGGTGGATGAGGGGGGATGCAAGGGGTACATTCTGAGTATTTGACTTGAAAAATCAGTGATTAGTTATTGCAAACCAAATTTTGTTGTTTGGGTGTTTTTTTGTTTTTTTTTTTTTTTTTTTTTTTTTTTTTTTTTTTTTTTTTTTTTTTAGAGCTATAGACACAGAGCAAATTCACATTAAATTCTCCCTACTTATTGTACCTCCTGCCTGCCTTCCCACATCCCCTCCTGTCTCCCACATGTAAGAAAGCACCGATATGGGATCAGTGGGGATCTTGCCCAGGACACCATTGGGGTAGCACAGGGCTCCCAGCATTGCCGTACCCCTCACAGTTTCAATGCCTCTCTGAAATCCTCCCTGTCCAAATCAGTGCCGGCAGCCCCGAGAGCAGCCCGGGCACAGGATGGAGCAGGAAGCCTAAAAACTTCGGTCTGCAGAGAGACCTCTAGTGTTATTCTTTCTCCACGTCCTGGCAGAGTTCCTCCAAAGTACAAATACACACAGAGCTCCCATTGTTTGCAGCCCTTCACAAGCCCACTGATCCTAATATGGAATTCAGCAGGAAACCCATGATTTCCTGACACACAGCAAGCTGGAGAAAGAAAGGAAAAACTCCATTAAAAACCTCCAGGCTCTCCTCCATGTTAGAAATGAGATGGAAAATGGAGTGGATTTAACAGGAATCCCCGATTCCTGCGGCCAGGCGGGAGGAAGGCAGACACGAATCCAAGCCGCAGGCTGCTGATACTTTTTAAGTTGCAATAAATACGGAGAACTGCAGGGCAGGATGAGGATTTCCTGACTCGGACGGACAAGAAAGGACAGATCACTTTTTCACGATACTTCTCTCTGTGAATTTAATCTATTCACCTCAATGATTCTCTGGACTGCTCTGGTAATTGTTAGAAGCAGCTGTGACAGCCTGGAAACATTAGTATGATTTCCTGAGTTTGAGATTTCCCCCCCCCCCTCCCCTTCCCCAACTACTCCAAACTCAGGAAAAGTCCATACAATCGCACTTCATTTCTCCTTCATGTGCACTTGGAAGCCCCGGGAGCAGCAGGAGCAGCGGCAGCAGACGCAAGGATGAGCTGCAAGGCAGAAGGTGACAACTGCACAGATGGGAGCAGCAACAGCACCAAGAAGATGTTAAAATGCGTGGTGGTTGGGGACGGTGCCGTTGGGAAAACCTGTTTGCTGATGAGCTACGCCAATGATGCCTTCCCCGAGGAGTACGTGCCCACTGTGTTTGACCACTATGCAGGTAAGGAAGGGCTTTAAAAATATTTAATCCAGAGCCAGGTGGGAGGTGAAGGAGGATCAAGGATGGGAGAGGATGGTTTGAAGGCAATGCATGGGTTACTGCTCGTGCAGGAGTGTGATTCAGACCTGGATAGTGGCCAGAGGGCTTAGATGGCAGTTCATACAATTGGGGCAATGCAGGATTTATGCAGAGAACTTGCTTGCTTCTGATTTTTAGTAAATAAGCAACGTTAGGGACACACTGGATTTTCAGGACAGCAAACGGAATTCAGCCAGTCAGGTTATACTCAGCTGCTTGGTTTGTTTTTTTACAAAACTTCTGAAGTTCTGAACTTTGAAGGCTGCAAGTGGTGACGATTATATTTATGTGTGTATACATTAAAACCATAGAATCATTAAAAGATGAAAAGACTTCTAAGCTCATGTAGTCCAACTGTGCACCTACCACCAATACTGCCCACTAAACCATGCCCTGAAGTACTACATGCACTCTTTCTCCTTCATGGCAAATGGTGTATAAGTTATAATATCTATATGCTATTTAGGGAGTAATCTCTAAGAAAAGCAGTGCATCTCTGAGTGCTATCAAAATGTAATTCTCCTTTCAGAGACATTTGTTGCTCCGTCTATAAACAGAATTTAATGCTATAACTTAGAGGTGGGAGAAGCAGAAGGGGTGATTTGTTTGAGTGCTTTATAAGGCAGGAATTTTTCATTTAATTAAAAAAAAAAAAATACAGTCTAACAAAGATCATAGATGACGTTCACTGCATCACTGTGCAAAACAGACCCACAGGTGAAGTACCACTTCACAGGCCTCTATCCTTAGCAATTACTTTACCCAGCTGTGTCCAAAGTTACCACCCAGATGGTGTGACAGCCTGAAACTGTTGCTCAAACTACTGCTTAAATTTCCCTATCCCAGATCATGCTGTTTTTCTTATCTCCCTGTTCCTTTGGCTTATAGTTGTTGTTTTTAAGATCCCCTCCAAGAACAGATTTTAACGCTGCAAAACTCGTGGCTTTTTGTGCAGCAGCAGCTGGAGTTTCCTTCATTCTCTCTCCACCTCCTTAAAAACTGAATTTTCATGGCGTGGCTTATCATAGATTTGGTGTTCTGTAATGGGAAAATCTCTGTTTTCATTCTGGCTCCGTGTCAGGTTTAGCAGATGAACTGGCCAAACAAGAAAGCTGTGTAATTGCAGGATCTGATCCGTGGAAATGTGAAGACCTTTTTCTCCACAAGAGTGGGCAGTGTCACTTCTAATGCGAGCAATGCTCTCTTTTCTCTATTATTCCCTCCAGACAGATCAAAGAACCATTCTAGAAAATGTCTTTACCCAGAGGTGATATAGGGAAGAACACTTCATGGTGTAAATGAGCGTTTCCACAAGGGAAAAGCCGTAGGCTGCACAAATTAATGTCCCACAATGTGATATCACCCACATACTTTCCCATGATAAACGGAGATCTGTTTGTCCCTTAAGGCTTTGCCATACAGCAGTACACCACTCCCAGCACCCTCTGCAGTCTGCCAAGACCTGTAAATACCTCTGCATATGGAGCAACCCATATGACAGCTGGCCCGAGCCAGTGACCTGCAAGTTGGGTGGCTTTAGTATGAGCATGGGGGCTATGTGCATATCCAGGTGCTGATGCCAGCCTGGGTGAGGGCACCAGGCATATCCCTAACCAGTAACTTGCCAGAACATACCTTGATTTTGTCTCCTCTCTATCAGAAATGGTAGAAATTGCCAATGGGCTCAGAAACGCTGAGAGGACAGGCAGATGGACAGTGTTACTGCATAATTCTCCTTTCCTTAGGGCAACAGGTGAAAGTGTTTGGCTTTTAAATCAAGCTCCATTTTCAGGCTTTGAAGATTTAGACCTCTAAAAGATCTCCAGCTGCTCTTATTTGCCTTCTAAACCGTGATAGCACATAAACATAAGCTAAAAAAGTTCTTGATAGCAAAGTTCAGGAGGATAAGAGAAAAAATAGCTCTGTGTATTAACATGCTATTCTGAGACAAACCCTGTCCAGAGCCAGTGGCCAAAACGTGCAGCGATCAAAAATGGAATTTTACATTTTTTAAGAACTTCCATTATCTAATAGACCCATTTCACTACAAAGCAGTACAAAAAACTGAGCAGTGGAAATGACTTCCAGAGCAGAGTGCCTTAAAAAAAAAAAACACACAAATCCACTAATATAACATGCAGTCACAGGCATGGGTTGATGGTTGGACTAGATCACCTTGGCTATCTTTCCAACCTTAATGATTGTATAAGAGACATTATGTAGCATAAAATATAATCTATTAAAATACTTTAATATACTGCAGGCATTGAGAGAGGGAAGTACTCACCTGGGCCAAAATTAACTGAGCTCACAGTTGTTGGAATCCTTTGTGGCTATGGACCTTTCTACTGCAAAGCGCTTAGCAGCCCATGGTCACAAGGAGAGGTGGCACAGAGGTAATAGGGATGTAGTGATATCACCATGGCGCACAGAAAGGTTTTGGACATTGACATATCCCGAAGAATAGCTGAGATGCTGGAAAATCCCCTTTAAATTTACCCTACCACACAGCTTTATCTGCCCCTATCAAAACCCAACCAATTTACCTTTCCAAAATGAGCTGAAACCATTTGTTACAGCTGAAACTATTTGTTTCAGATGGCCTGTGCTGAAACTGCTCAAAAGCAATTAACTGCTGCAGGTTTCTGCAGAGCTGTGCTTCGCAGTGAAGTTTTTTTTTTTTTTTTTTTTACCCAGCCCATTATTACCAGCAGCAAGTGCTTCCATTTGCCTCTCCAGGTCACAGCCTGGTTGTGAGTCCCAGGGCATTTACCAATTTCCTTCTTTCTAATGGAAAAAAATAGTGGTGGGGGGAAGCATTAAAAACTGAGGATTCCAATTGTGATCTCAGAGCAGTTTCTCACTGCCGCAACTCTGGCAGCTGGGGGGAGACAGCGATGCTATCCAGCCCAGAATTGGGAAAAGCTCCAGATGCACCGTGGTCATGGCCAAGGCGTTAACTGTTCATGGCCCCGCAGCACCAGCTGCATCTATTTGCCAAGTTCCATTGCATCCTTATGGCTGTAGGCCTGGGGTAGGTTTTCATGGTGCAGATAAGTGTAACAACAGGGTGTCCTTGAGGATGCGCATGACTTGAACATGGCAATGCCTGGGACGAGAGCCTACTGGTGTTTTGCTGTGCATGCAGCTGCTCTGTACAGAAGTCCAAACCAGTTATTAGCTCCACACTAATAATATTCGGCCACAGATTTCACCCACAGTCCACAAAAATGAATTTGTTTGAGGCCTGTTGCCAGGGCTGGGATGTGATGGATACAGAGCAGAGTCTGAGGTAATGCCAGACAGATGGGGAAGGCAAAATTGTTATTTGGATACAAAACTGGGCTCTTTTGTTGAACGTAGGGAAGTTTACGAGTCTGTTTACTTCTCGAGACATTCTGAAGAAGTTTAGCTGGAGGCCAGAAGCCTGAATAGGTTTCCTTACCTTTGGTGAAAACCCAGGTCCCACACTGAAAGGGTTTATCCACAAAGAAAGTGGCTATTTCTAGGGCAGGAGAACCAAAGTGTGATCCCAGTGACAAACAGGATATTACTGGCCATAGCTGTAACAATAGGGTCTGTTTGGATAGTGAGAACATGCTTTAATATGGTGCTTCCATTCTGTCTTTCCAACATCAAACGTTGATTTTCCGTGAGCAAAGGTCTCTCAGCAAGGGTGACTTGTATTGTGTCTAACTATGTGAAGTTATAAATGTTTAATTAGGGCTGAGGTTGTACCAACAAAAAGAAAAATTCAATTCAACTACTAGCCAAGCTGGTTTAATAGTACCAAAATTAATGGGGCTGCTCTGTGAAAGGCAGAAGGGAGATGTATCTTGTTTTTTTAAGCTAGGCAGCTGCTGAACATCTTGCTTGATATTTCTGAACTCTAAAAAAAGCCAGTAATTTTTAGCATGAAATTTATTCACCCCAAAATTTATACTCAAAAGTTCATTTTTTTCCTATGTGAAAACTCTCCATCAGCTGGGGAGCAGTACCAATTCGTATGACTAACTCAACCCACTGCACAGCCAAAAGTGAATGGACTCATTAGATGCCTGTCTAAGGAGGAAAGGTGATGAGTCTCAAACCATTTGGTTTAGGGACTGTACATAAGTGAATGCCATACAAATAGCTTTAGTAACTGATGGTGTATCCTTGGTAAACTAGAGAGAGGTTAGCCTGTCCAAGGGAGAACTGCAGACATCTGGACTGAAGACTTAATGTATGTGGCATAAAGATGTCCCTCCTTCCCCTCATGTGTCAGCACAAACTGGTGAACATTTATAAATAGTGAATCCATTTGAAAAAAATTAGCAGTGGCATATGATCGGCTAATGAATAACATACAGAACAGTTCAGCCATGACAGAAGCTCTGTAAATTAAAAGCAATATAGAAGAAAACCATTACCAATACCTCCTAATTACCATTAGGAGACAGATGTTTTTTTCTTTAGTGATGATTCAAGCCAATGTGGTTGATTGAGCAGTGAAGTGGGCTGGAGTGCTCACTGAGCAGCTTCATCTCCATGAGAGAGGAACCACCCACTGAGACAGGACAGAAATCACGTAGGAGCCTGAACACCCCAGGTCGGATATTAGGGTGAACTTATTCCCAGAAGGAGTGGTGAGGCACTGGCAAAGGCTTCTCAGAGAGGTGGTGGAGGTGTTCATGAACCGTGGAGATGTGGCACTGAGGGACGTGGTCAGTGGGCATGGTGGGGATGGGTTGGGTTGGACTAGCCATCTTAGTATTCTTTTCCAGCCTTAATAGTTCTGTGTCTCTATGAAACTCCTCCAGCTGCAGGAACAACAGCACATCTGTCCACACTTGACATGCCAGTCATTTTTCACCGATTACTGATCCTTTGCATGGGCACACTGATTTCAACCAGTTTGTTTGGCGTGGTGTGTCAGCAATGACCTAAATATCATACTTTTTCTATTTTCCCCTGTCAAAGCTTTATTAGACAGGATAATTAGACAGGAAGAGGCTATCCCAGGAGCTTTGCAATTTTTTGCATGGTGCTGCTGTGGGAGTCTTCACACTACCATGTTCTTGAGATGGTTGTCTCCTATAAACAGCCTTGGTAGCACATTAGATGTTTCATGTGTTGCTTGGGGTCATTAAACTGAAAGAGCTATAAATAGTGCTGAGAGAGAGCTGTGATGTTTATTTCTAGGGATGTTTGCAGTGTTTTTTTTTCCTTCTAATGTTCATCCAGTTTTGATCAAACAGATTTGAACATTAACCTTGAGACAGGAAAGCGCTGACTTTTAAGATTTAGGTCTCTCGACTCACAGCCACAGAACAGATTTGTTCATTTTGCCTCACAGCAGCTGAGAGGATTTTTCTGCCAATCTTCTCTGTTATCCAGAATAAACCAAAGGTCTCAATAACACATTTAAGGTTCAACTCAACAGAAAGCCACCAGTGCAATTCAAAGATTTTTGTGGCTGCCTTTTTGGGAAGATAAGTTTTACAGAACCACTAATTCTTAACCTTTCCACAGAAGGCTTAATTCCATGTCCTGTATCACATAAACTAGAGGAGGTTCAATAATCATCAGGTTTTTTCACAGCTAGGAAGTCTAGATAGTCTTTGTATACCAAGGAAGAGCTTTTTACCTGAATCATCATGAACATCCCGCGCTCAAACAAAGCAGGCACCTTATACACACCCAAGCATAGAATCATAAAGTCACTGAGGTTGGAAATCATAGAATCATTAAGGTTGAAAAAGACCTTTAAGATCATCTAGTCCAACTGTCAGCACATTTCAAGACCTTTTCCTTCTGGAGGGTGTGAAGAGCCAAGATTACTAACGCTTCTATCCCTTTTCCTCGCACACATCCCTGTATTGTCCTGTGCCTGCACAGTCCACTTGAAGCCCATGGACACAGAGGTGTGTGCATGCTTTGTTGTCCTATTTACTGAGGGTAGATTGCTTCTGCAGCAGTGACAAAGTTCCCATTGTCCCCAAACACTACTGAAATACAGCTAAGGAGGAGCACGCAGCACCTGAGTTGCTTCTTACCTTTCTCTCTGGCTGTCATTTGACTTCCCCTTGTACTGTTGCTATTACCATCTTGATTTCACACTGACAAAAGCTTTATGCTACAAAGAGACACCAAAGAGCTGTGTGCTAATCTCTCCCATACCAGTGTGCATTGTGTTTATCACCCAGGACTGAACTCAAGGCCCAGAAGTTGCTACAGCCCCATGCAAACAGCTCATTTCCTCACCTTTTATGAGCAGCCAATGCATATCCTCATGGGTCAAGCAAGGCAGGGGACAACGCTGCATCATGCATAATGTTTACAGCCTAAAAGCTAGACATAGAGAATAAGCAAACTACAATGGAAATACAGCTCAAATTCCATCTTACCCATTCGTCTAATATTTCATATTAGATCTGTGGTGTTTCAAGGGCAATAGGAAACACAAAGAATACTAAATGGTAAGTTAGACCCTTTGAATGTGTCCTGATGGTTCAGGTGTAGAATGATGGCATTTCTAGGGGGCAACCACAACTGGAAATGCATCGGAAAGATGATAAAATCAAATTACATAAAAAAGAAATGTATGGAGTGTGATTAACCCCAGGAATTTATCAACATATGAAAGTTATTGGAAGAAAATTTTAATAAGGTTTGAAAAAAGGGAGGTTGAACCTGATGTAAGGAGGCTGAGTGCTACCATAATTGAAAAATAAGACTTCTGCAGGTGGTAATAAAAGTAAGCTGACAAGTGAGCCTCTTGACCTAAATGTGTTCTGAGGTGGCTGGAGCAGAAAAAGGGTTAACGGTAGAAGCAATGAAAAAGTGACCCTCTTCTCCACCACTCCAAGACAGTCTTCCTATGGGCGTAATATTGCAGGAGGTGACATCAGCTGAGGAAAACAAAACTGAAACTACGACCTCTGGCTCTTGAAGGAGATCTCTACAGCTTGAACTAAATATCATTGTCACTATGTTGAAAGCAATAGTTTACTCAGTACATGTGGTCAACTATGCTCCCCAGGGGTCAAAACCACATAAAGGTAGTGCCATACCAGGCACCCATGGACAGCCAAGCACATGCTTTTCAACAGCAGATACTTCACATGAAGGGAAAAAAAACCACCAAAAACGTGGTAAGACTGTCTACACAATCAAAATTCCTGGACAAGTACAAACCATTTCTGCAGGATGTGGCAGTGTTTTACTAAATGAGTCACAGTTAAAATGGTTTACCTACTGATTAAGCCAACTCAAAATGTCTTTAGTTTCCATCTTATTTTCTCTTCATTAACCTTGAGACAGATCTCAGCGCCAGCAATGCTCGTCATTGCTACCATACATTGTTGTGTACATTTTGCTCTGCAGGTAGTGCCTTTCCTCTGTTCTAACTTTCCAGTTGCTAGGGCCAAGCCCAATGACATCATGGAAATGGCAAGGGATGAGGAAGAGCAAACATATTTCCTTCAATTGTTCTGTTCAGACAAAGCCATTAAACAATAATGACATCTCCTGTCAAATTATTATTTATCTTTGCAATGAAAAAATCCAAGTTATTATATTTCTAGTCTGCTTTTAGAGTGATAACTCACCAGCCTCTGGACAGACATCATATTCTTGTATCCCAACATATGGGTCTTCCAGTCATTGAATAATATACTGAGGAATTAAAGATTTAAAAATTGTGACCTCACAATTTGTCAAAGAACCACTGAGATGAGGATGAGCTCCAGACTGTTATCTTTAAAGGGGCATTCACTTCTCCTTTTTGCCAAAATAAGTTCTGGGAAAATAGGTTTTAAAATAATTTCTAATAATTAAAATCTTAAAAGAAAAAAAAAAAAAAAAGTGAATTTACCCTATTTAGAGCAAAGAGTTATTTGTTATTCACGCTCAGAGGCCTTCCACCCAAGACAAGCCATGCTACCAGCAGCCTTGGCTGAATACAGGGACTGAACTTTATGTGCAAATTCTACATATGCTAAAATGCTCAAGTACTATTAATCAGCCAATGACTTTCCCATGTACCCAGGTGGACTGGAAACCTCTCCCAAAACTGAGTGAATCACTACACTTCATTGCAATCCCAAGCACCATCCATCATGTCTCTATAGTCTCAGAGACACAGCCAGGTGAGCATAGCATGAAGGAGGATCTGACAGTACTGCCCAGCTGTGTGGTTGCTATCACCTTTGGCTGAGATGGATGCAGATCTCATTATGCAGTGATGGCTTTTCCTGAATACTTGCTCTGTATCATACATACTCGTAAGTTTGCAACCATGAGCAAATCTTAAACAGATTTCACTGAGGGCAAAGATAGTCATCATATGAGTAGGCAAGATGGCCTGGGAGGGTACTGGTTGAGACAGGGCCATCTGCAACCTGCATCACATGTGGCACCGAGTGGTGCCTTCAGCTATCCCTACAGCCACGAAGTTCTGATCCCAGGAAAGAAGACATGAGGACCATGAGGGACCACAATTCCTCAAACTTACTGTGAGTCCAGTGCACCAAAAATTCAGCAGTGTGATTGCCCTAGGGTTACCTTTCTACCTCAGTTAGTGGCACAGCAATGACTCCATAAATATTTAAAGTGCCGACCAGTCTCAAGGGAAGAGAAGCCTGGAAAACTCATTCACTGACAGGAGAAGCACTAGGGAAAAGAAAAAAAGAGAGAGAAAAAAAAGAAAACTCCCAAAGGAGAGAGGGAGGCAGCTGTAAAAATATTCCCATACAGAGTGGCACAGGAGGCACAGTCAGGACAGAGGTGGTTTGGGAACAGGAGGAGGAAGAGCACCGCAGTGCTGCATCCTTGCTCCTGGTTTGGGACAGTGTACAAATCCATGATGGAAACAGCAATCCCCGTGATGAGATGGGAGCCAGCAGTTAGGCATCTGAAAGAGTTAAGAGCAGAGGGGCTGGAAAGAAAGGCCCTGTCACATTGCAGGAGGACGCCCGAGATGACTCACAAGAATGAGTTTCCAACCCTTGCAATTCTGAAGGGACAGAGGCCACGTCTTTTATTAAAGGTTCCCTGGCAAAGGCATTTAGATAGAACTTTGAAGTAATGACATTAACAGTATCTGCTAATGCTCAGTTTCTGCAGACCTTATGGAAAGGAACTGCTTCAGTACTGAGTGGGAAAAACATACATTTTCAAACATAACATTAATTTTTCTCCCTTGGGAGATGGGACAAAAAGAGCATCTATTTACAATAATAATGCTGCTCCACTGAGAACAGACCATAAGGAAAATCCCATAAGGTTGGAAAATTTGCTTTAAGTTTATAAACTGTCCCATGCTCCAGTTCCAGAGCAGGCAGCCATCCAGCTGTTCTGAGCAGCTCTGTCCTCAAAGGACAGACCCTTCCCAACTCAGACTCTCTCTCTTTCTGAGCAGTCTCCCCAGCTCTGTTTCAGGACTGGCTGGCTTACCTCAGAGTGCTTTTCTCCAATAATTAGGCACAGAGTCAAGGTCCTTTCCTAACTTTTGGGGCCAGTTGTTTGAGATGCTTCCTATGAGCAGCACAACCACAGTGGCAACAAGCAGCAGAAACACAAAGACCTGATTTTTCATTTAAAAGCTGAGGCATTTCCACTGGGGAAATTCAGCTGTGGAACAAACTCTCTCTATTAAAATGCACTTCCTGAGACTTGTCTATTTTTTTGCAATACCGTTCAAGAAATGCCTCGTAGAAGTAAGCGAGAGCCCTCTGGCTTAGAATCATAGGATCATTAAGGTTGGAAAGACCACTAGGATCATCTAGTCCAGCCATCAACCCATCACCACCACACCACTAAACCACGACAGTCAAGGTGACATCTACACTTTCCTTGAAGTACTTCAGGGACGGAGACTCTACCACCTCCCTGGGCAACCTGTTTGGCTTCATGTTTTCCACTCAAGTCAAACAATAATGCAGATATTGACAGGTTGGGTTGTATGACCCCACTTCCCAGATGGCTCCATTTGAGCACACCAACTTCAGTGAGGGTTCAAGATCTGTCATCCACACAAAGAGGTATTTTGTATTTGCATCTTTATTTTTAGTTAGCTAGAACTACACGAACACCTTCACTGCTATGTCAAAACACAAAGGACGCTATAGAATTGTTTGTAATTTCTTTTCAGTGTAGCCTGTATTTTGCTTTCTGCAAAATTACCATTAAAATTTTCAGTGAGAACATGAACAAAATCCAGGAGGGTATTTGTACGCTGTATTTAAACATTTAGAAAGAGTGCTGCTTTGCTTTGTTCTGGATATGTAACCAGTAAATCTCAGAAATCAAGTACAGTCCCCTTCATCTCATTGCCTTTTAGTTACTGCTGTGAATACTTAAAGCCTATTCCAGAAGTTCAAGGGAATAACATCTCTCATTAAAAATATATATTTGAAATACAGCTTCAAGAAAGTGATTTTCCATGAATACTATCCATGAAAACAGGATCAGACTCCATACTGAAGCGGGAGTTCATATTTCAAAAATATTCTGCTACTCTGCCAGAAACCAAGCCTAAGTCCAAAGAACTCCAAATTAGCTGATCCAGTTCATAATATCATTAGTACAGAGAAATTCCCTTGCCATGCTTAGAAATATTCTCTGATGGAGTTTGCCACTTGGATCTGCCGGGAATTTACCTAAATCAGTCAGTTTGGTTGAAGTCCAGAGGGGTGAAGTTGACGTGGTTCCTGTTATTTTAATATTTTAGAGTGTTAAATGCATTTTCTTCCCTCTACTCTCCCTCCTGGGAAATGGCTAAAATGGTGAAATAATTCATTCTTCCATTATTTGAAGTGTATTTCCCAATTCATTTCTTTTCCTGTAAGAGCTGCTTGTAGCAATACCATAAGTCCTTCCTGATGCTTCCAAGGAAGTAAGAAGCAACGGGGAGTACAAATGCAGAGGTCCCAAATTTGAAGTATTGTTTGACAGAGGAAATCGATGCCAAGAAAATGGTGAAACAGGAATAACTTGTGTTGTCTCCATATGTTGCTCCCAACTGAGTTTCTTTCCTCCTGCTTCCTATTTAAATGTACGAACAGAAAAGATTGAAAAATGAGTCTTGAGACAATTTTGCAAGGAAAATAGTGTTTTGAGACTACGCCCAGTAGGGTGGAAATTCCTGAGAGCACAAGGGAACCTTGTCCCTGGGCGATAACATTCATGGTATGTCATGGTGAGCTGCATGAAACAATTCATACAAAGACTTCTACAGAAGCACCTCGTACTTTGCACCACGTTAAGTCACTCCACCTCTTGCTCTCCTTTCTGCTGCTGTCTCCATCTTTCAGAATGCATAGATGGATTTCCTCTCTATTTTCCACACTGCTTTTTTTCCCCTCAAAGAATAGGGTCTTTCCACCTGAAGCGTTAGAAAAAAGAAAGACAATTTCATTTTCCAAAGCGTGCAGCACAGAGCATGGGGCTGGCCAGCACTAGGTGTAGGTCCTGCAGAGCCATCTATGAGCCAGCTGGGTCCAAACCCAAACCACAGACATTGCACGCATAGCAGCTGCCCCACAAGCACTTAGTGATAATTATTACCGTGTGGCTCTTCTGGTTTCCTAAAGTGCTGCTGAGCTGGTGAGGGCGGCAGCCGGCCAGGGCATGGGAGCAGATGTTTCTGCCTTCTCACGGATGTCAGCTCTGCCTGATGGAAAACGCCATCTGAGAAGAATTAAAACCAAAGAGCAGACAGACAGGGATTTGCAGGATGGTTGTGGGACTGCCATGCAGTGACCACTATCTGTTGCAAAGTCCATCCAGCAGCCACCTCTTTCCTAGCCAACCTCTGCTACAGCATAAAACTTTATTTAGCATTGCTTCTTGTGCATAAGCTACGGAAGGTCAAAAGTGCTAAGAAGCTGCACGAGAAACAAGAAAAGCTGAAGAAAATAGGAGAAAATAACTGGATAAGGGTGGAAAATGGATGTACATCTATAGAGGATGAAGGGAAAAAGTATGCTTTAGAGAAGACAGTCCGGAAACAATGCATTAAACACAAAACAAGTTATTTGTAACAAATATGTTTTGGGGCATAAGACATCATTTGAACTTCTAGAGTTAGCAAAAGTTCAGGCCAGAGCACTTACAATGAACTATCCCACCAGGAGAAAATGCTGATTCATCAATGTTGAAGCATTTTTTAAATACTTGGAAGGACAAATTCTTGAGGTCCAGGGCACCCTGGTTATTCCTGACAATGCAGCAAGAAAGACCTAAATTGAAAACATAATATGTGAATGTCTTGTTTTCATTCCATTGTAAAATGAAAACAAATTGTAAAACCTCAGAAGTTGTCGCAAAGTTGAATTATCATCCCCCCGGACAGTACTAGTTGGTTACTCTTATTATCCATTTTACAGTAATTGTATTGTAGCCATTATTTTTTAAAGGCAGATTTCCTCCCACTTCCTCTAAATGAAAAGTCTGTGTAACAAAGAAAAACATTCCAAGGAAAATGCCTCAAACAGTACAAGTTCAGGTGTGGTTTTACGCTTCCTCAATATGAAGAGATGGAGTGGTTGCAGGGAGAGGTTGGCAATCCTTGCAAGCCCTGGCAAACAGAATGACAGCACAAATCAAGTGCTTTGGAAAAGAGAAAACAATCTTAGAATTAAGTATCTACCATTGTGTCTTTAATCTTTCTGGTATATGCTACTATAGAGTTGTTTGTTTTTTTTCTTCTCTCCTTTGATGGCTCTTGTTATCACATTATTGTTGAATAAATCCACGTTGTAACTAATAAGACCACATTAAGTTTGATTTCCAGAAGAAACAAGTTAGCCTGAGTGCTTTCAAAGGTTTTCAAAGCACATTTTCCCTTCATGAGACAGTATTATGCACCTTTGAGGGATGCCCAATGCTTGTGTTACCAGGTCAAGGACTTCAACTGTGATGTGCAGTGGCTGTGGATGAAGATGTCTGTAGCTATATTCTGTTGATGCAGCTTACAGATTACACAGGAAGTGCACAGGAGAGGACCTCTGAAATGTTCTGAATAATTTAGGAAGGATATCATCATAGTCAGGGAAATTAGGTGGCGTACTTGTATTCTGATCTTTAAATACAACCTATATTCCAGCTTCTCAGCTCTCTTATGGTAGGGTTGCATGCTTTCAGGTTCCTTCTACATAGCTGCATTTCTATTACCTCTCATGATAACAAACCAAGCCACTGCTATCAGATAGATTCATCCATCAGAAGATAAAACAGCCTGTCCTTACCAGGACCTCCTCAGCAGAGGGCCCCAAATCCTGTTTCTTCCTATGAATTACATTTGACCTAAAGAAATTCATCTGGGCTGTCTGAGGACCGCTGAATTTAGCTAACCTACATGGGCAGCCCTTTTTAACCTGTTCCAGCTGCCAGGTAAGAATAGAAATAGAGCCATCAGAAGTAATGAGAAGGCGTTACCAAGAGCCCAAATGGATTTGTTTCCTTAAGAGAGCTGGAAGCATATCCTGAAAGAGACTGGCTTCTTTCCCCTGTGAGTGTGGTGGGTGTGGGTACCTAAAATTAGACAGAGTTTTTACTAGTTGTAAATATTTGCCCATATGATGGCCTATTGCCATCATATGTAGTTTTTTTTGTCTGATGATATTCAGTATGATGAAATTGTGCTAAACATATTTTGATACCAAATAGAGAGGAAATAATAGATTCTTAAGAAATTCTTTTCAAGATTAGATATGCTCACACAAAGTGCTGGGTTCATCTGGTTTTGGAAGACTCACAGAGCTGGATACAAGCACATCTAAGTCAGGAAACCTTTGAAGTGAATGAATGTATTGCATACAACAGAAGGCCAGTAATTAGATTAATAAAATAAATGAAAGAAGTAGACAATTTCCTTAATGCATTTCTGTGCAAACTCCTAAGCTTCAAGGAAATAAGAATGAAGGGATTTATGACACACAAGATAATTTCTCAAGAACAAGTATCAATTTTCACCTTATATATTTGCAAGAGATGCAAGGAAATGTTCATATAATAACAATGGCGAAATTTATTTTTGTCAAAGACTTATCAGATTACAAAGAAGACGCATTTGGGAACTCTTTCCCTGGCTCACTTTGTTATATTAATTTACAGAAGCAGTTACAGAGTGTTTGTAGTTTCTGCTTTACGGAATTTTCCTCCAAATCATTTGCACTGATGCACATTGCTAAACAAAGGCAATGGTCCTAAAGTCATTCACCATCTCAGAGATGTAACCCCTGCTAATTACAGGTGGTAGCAAATGAGCTTAATTTCCCTCCATCTATTTTAATAGTAGGTACAGAAGAAGGAGATTGGTCAGCAGAGGAACACACATGGCATTCGGCATGGGGCAGGGGCATGGCAGCTCCATGCCTCAATACAGGAGAATGGGCAAAGAGCAACCACAAGTGCCAGGATAGCTACTGATGAAATACAGCCCAGAGGAGAGGCAGGAGGAGATAAGAGGGGTTGAATGGGATGGAAAAGCCAAAAGTGCTGCCCCTCCTTTTCTCACAGCACAACAGCATTGAAAAATCTCTCAAACAAAGGCAACTCCACCATAATCCCGGTAAGGGCCAAAGTTCACCAGCAACAATGGGAGACAACAGAAACAGGAACCAGAAAGTCAGGGCAGATCAGGCAAAATAAACACTGATTTGAAAAATACGTGCAAAGACCAGAACAAACCTGGGCCTTGGGATTCGCTTTGTACAATGGAGTCATTTCTGGTGTAGAAAAAATGTGGCTGCCTGGAAGACTTTTCTTCTTGTTTGGGCACTTTGGAATGTGGGAGGATGGAAAATCTCCTCTTTCTCTCCCTTAAAACTTATGCTGGAGTTTTTGAAGGCACCATGTGGAACTTGAGAGCCCATTCAAATTCTATTGCTGAGTTTCGAAAACAAGCACATTGGGTTCCTTGGAAAATCTCCTGTCCTCATTTTTGTTCCAGTGAGGTTCAAATCCATGTATTCAGCTTCCTTGAAGGCTGGTTCCCCCACTGCTAATGTCATTGTCACGGACATCAGGGTCTCTTCTGCAGCACAGCAGAGAGCTCATTCCTCAGCACCCACCCCATTAGTTTATAAAAGACACTCATTAAGTTTAGCTATGTAAGGACAAGCAGTAAGCAGGAGTCTCAGTATCACATACTCTTAGTCGTAGAAGAGGATGTTAGACACATCAGAATTTTTGCCATCACCCATTTGGAATGAAGACCACAAATTCTCTTAGGTCAGCAAAAATTATATGGTAACTGGGTGATGCTCACTGACACTGGGAGTGCAATGGATACACTCCAGATGTCTCTTCAACATCCGCTGGAATTTATATCCACCCATTGACAGATGGGAAACCTCAGTTCTGAAAAAAGACCTATGGGCTGAGTTTATAGTAAGGTGGCCAAGACCAGAATTTCTCACTATTTGTTTGTCATTTTGCTATTTCTAGAAATACCTCCCTCTGCCCTCTTGGAACACAAGGGTGTGTATTTCCCAGACATGTAGCCAACTTCAAAAAAAACCCCAAATCTTAGTGTAGGAAGATGCAAGCCTATGGGAAATCAATTCATCCAAAGGAACAGGGCTGGAAAAAAACTCTGAAGAAACATTATTGTGAAGAAAAGCAAATTTGTTAGAATGAACGCTGGCTGATGTGAGCTGCTCAAAAGGATACTGCTCTGATATTCTTCAAATTATTTTTGATTTGTTAAAGAATTACAAAGGGAATCATAAGCTTATGATGATGAATTTATGCATAAGATCAAATTAATTTGTCTTCACTGTTTTCCTATGTTTACAAGAAGGCAAACATTTTTTCCATACCCAGATCACATTATCTTTGGCTTCCTGAGTCCCAGTCCATCACTGACCATCACATCCTGGGAAATGTCTGACTTTATCGATCTCTCTGTTCAACAACATGGAGTCTGCCCGGAGAATGCAGGCTGCCCACAAGGACAGCAATAACAATTTATCATTTTAACAGAAGGAAAGGAATTACAAGTTATATATAGGCATATATGTCCTGTTGGTTTTCTCTTCTTAATTCGACCAGAGGATCTCAGCAGCAGCAGCAGATCCATCTGTTTTCCAGAATTTATTCTTAAACTGGAAGTCCAAAGATCCTGCTTGAACAGAGGAATGTTGCTGTTTAGAAAGGGCAAAGATTGTTCTGAAATCCTCTGAAAACCAATCCAAACCAGTCTTTTAGAGGTCCTCAGTGGTGTGGTATAAACCAGATTTAATCCTCATATCTTAGCCATTTGCTCACTGACACCAGCTGGCCATTATTACTTCACACTGTGAAGGGTTCAAATGTTCATTGGTGCTCTGATTCTGTGAGCTCTCATCACCAAGGGCAAGAGAGATTTTGGGGCTGTTTGGTCAAAAAACACACTTCATATGAGAGCACAGCATAATAATGTGTACACTGCCTAATGTTAAACAACTCACTGCACGCTATTGAACGCTTAAAAATAAAATGAACAACTGTTATTTTATATATTCTTGATCATGAAAGCCCTGTGGACAGCAGGCATCACAGCAGTTAATAATAACAGCAGTTAATATAGAGGAGTGAGCTATACTAAATAAACACGAAGTTCAACCCATGGATTGTCTCTCGTATGATCACAGCAATATATGAGAGTTCATCAGGCTTCATTTAAAAGCAAATTTGTTTCAATGCTCCCATTTAATTTGGAGGGAAACACTGGCATTGGGAAAGTCACATAGCTGAGGGCAGGAACCAAGGCCAAGTCATTGGTGTTGTAGACCAAAGCTTCACCCACAAGCTGCCTCATTTGCCATTTTGTGTTCACCTCACTCCTGACTGTATTTTTCACCTGGAAGAGTTCAAGATCAAGCCCTGTTTCCTTTGCCAAAATATTTCACAGCCAGCCACATATAACGTGATTATTCCTCTCTGTCTCAGAGTCTCTTCACACGCAGGGAATGAAATCTGGTCTGCTGAAGGCAATGTGCTCATTGTCATTGTCAGGATGAGGGCTTCATACCCTGCCCTAAAGCCTTTCCAGCTGAGTCCATGCTCACGTGGGTGATAGCAGAGACTGCTGAAGTCTGTCCTTAGGAAAACAGCAGCAGCACAGGATAAATGACCACAGATCATGGCAAATATATGTGCTTTCTGCCACTAACACCCACCCTCCACATCTACCTGCAAGAGTTCCTTCAGCCCCTATGCAGGTGCAAGCACATGGTTGCCTCCATGCATGTATAGAAGCCTAGCCCTTTGAAAAGTCCTTCCCATAAGTATGTTAACAGTCATCTTGCCCTAAACACTAATTAAAGATAAGCACACACACGCATGTTTTGCTGAAGCAACCCCAGAATGAGGAAAGTCTGAATTACGCACTATGAAAATAATACTCTTCATTTATTAAGCACGTCTTGACAGTACATAAAATTCTGGAGCTTTCTTCTTGGCCAAATATTTCTCCCACTTCATACCATAGGTATGCTCCAATTATGCTGGGAGCAGAATGGCAATATTATGACTCACTTCATATTGTAGGCTGGAAGTATCGTATTTTGTTCCAGAGAGAAACAGAATGTAGGCATAAGATTTAAAAGGCAGCTTTTTGTAAACTCTGCTCCAGCCTGTGCTGTGCCATCCAGTCCCTCTTCAGCTGTACTCATTTTTAAATTTATAATTGTGCTGGGAATAAAGCATGTCCCATTTAACTTACAGTGGTGAGGGAGGGAGTTAAATGATTTTTTTGTGTTTTCTCCCAGAACAACTCTCATGGCAGTAACTGCTGCCACACACTTTTGTCATCAGTTCAATGTTGTGTCTGTGCTGAGGCACTCAGACACAGATGAAATGATGCTGTTCTTGCGCCTCATCAGGTCTCATTAAAGACAACCAAAGCCTACAGAGAGTGGAAATGATCATCCTTCCACTTTGGTTCTGCATGAATTACACAGGGTTTGCCCACCAAGGGTAGGCTGGGCTGAAGGTTTAGATATAACTGTCTTCCAGTGTGGAAGCGAAAATCAAATTAATTTCTGGTATTAACAGATGATGTAAAGTCTCTGTGCTATTTGGTATCAGCAAGTCTCATTCTTAAAATTCCAGCATTGTGTTTTCTGTGTAAGACACCAGTTAGTGCCATGGGTCCCAGTAGAACTCAATTGGAAACTTCGAGAGTGCAGCTGGCAATTCCTAATAAACATCACAGCACTAGAAACAAACCCTGGGGAGATAGATAATACCTTGAATAACAGCCTCTCTCACCAGGACAAATGAATTTTTATATACCACTGCCATGTCTCAGAAATCAAAGTTCAAAGAACCATAAAATATCCCAAGCTGGAAGAGACTCCTGAAGATCCAACCTCTGGCTCCACACAGGACCACCCAAACCCGCTGTCTGAGAGCATTATCCATACACTCCTTGAACTCTGGCAGCCCAGGGCTGTGCCCCCTGCCCTGGGGAGTCTGTGCCATGTCCACCACCCTCTGGTGAAGAACCTTTTCCAGATATCCAATCTCAGCCTCCCCTGTCACAGCCTCATGCTATTCCCTTGGGTTTTATCACTGGTCCTAAGTACCAACTGTGTTTTGCACTTGTGACTACCAAAACCCAGTAGCAGAACTATTCAAGCAAAGCTTGGCTCTCCTTCCTTTGTCTTTTAAAGGTCAGTGTCAGTATACTCCTCTGACGCACACAGAAATGGTATAAAAATGTTGGAAGCTCCCATACATCCAGGCCCCACTGAAGAATGCACTTCCATTCTGCAACTGAGATTTGATACCTGTGGTTTCCACTTAACCAGCACAGCCCCCTGAGCACCCCCTGCAAACCTTGGCAAAAATCACATTCCAAGAAAAGAGCACAGGTTGGACAGCACTGTCAGCCTCCAGACTGCTTCCACCCTCATCAACCTTCCCAGCCCCTCAGCAGCCCCAGGCTTACTGTGATCAGCTGCACCTGACGCTTTTGGCTCAGGGACGCATTCCTCAGGGGAACTTTGAATCCCCTAGAGGACCTGCTCCAAGCAGATATTTTTCCCCTTAGGGAATCAATAGTGCAAGATATAGGAAACTTCCTTCCTAGGAAATATGTGCAGATGAAGGCTTAAAATTGCTGCTGATATAGAAGTAGTTTTGTGACAGATTTGTTTTGCTTTTGGTGGCGTTACCCTCCCAAAATAGCACTCCCCATCTGACAACAACCTGCATACCTCAAAGCAAGCACCACGCTCATGTAGGTGCAAAGTGAGGTTGCACACAGCCCTGCCTCAGCATGGGGAAGGATTAAAACAATGGGGCATAGGAGTGGAAATGTGTCTGGTACAAGCATGTAGGATTTGTATCACTCTGCACCAAGTCAGCTCAGTGCATCATTCTGAAAGATATGCTGGAAATGGGAAATGTCCCCAGAAGTCACAAAAAATAAAATAGAGTGTTCAGAAAATACTGTCTGTAGGGAAAAGGTCAAGTAGTGCAAGCGTCACAGGTGGGGGTTTAATGGAAAAAAAATGATGGACATCAGCAGGATAATGGTCCAAAGGGACCAGTGAAAAGCAGAATAGGAAGCTCAGGGCAGAAGAAGGCAACCTTTTATCCAAGTGCCATACACACACAATAGCCTAAATGACCTCCAACTGCCAAAATTTATGATTCCATGTTTGTTTTTCCTTTTTTTTTTCAGTAAAATGCATAAAGTGATCTGTGTGGCAGTTACTGGGCTGAGGTAGCTGCCCTGTGAAACTCATGGGGTACTGGTGTCACAGATGCACTGTTTGGAGGAATAATGGAGAGGGAGTGAATTCTCATTCATGGCACTCCTTTACCTCCAGGACTCATGCTATCATCTGTTTTGATTCTTCTTATCTGGCCAAATAAGAATATAAAATAATATTATTTAAATAATTAAAAAAAGCCATTACACCTCAACATTCTGAAATGGCTGGGGAGTGTGCAGGCACAACAAAACACCCTTCACAGCATCCGTGCAGCCCCAGTTCAGTGAAAGGAGCAAGCAGAGGGACACGTCTTTGATATCCTATTTGCTGTTGTTATAGACTCTGGTTTTCAGTTTTAAACCTTCTAATAGTGAAGTAATGAGCTTTCCATTTCTTTGCTGACATGGTTAATGCCTGCAGGCTATTGAGTTTAAAAGCCAAAACACACAGACATAGAAAATTTGCTTCAAGGTTGAAAAAATATATATCCTATTGGAAGGGTGGGATTTAATTTGCCTTTGTTCTCCCAAATCTCACATAAACAAACTCTCATATATCTCCCAGTGCAAGGCAAAGAAAATCAAGAGTGCCAGTTCTAACTGGAATCTTACTAGTCTCTGGTGGCTGACAGGAACACATGTGCAAGCTGCAAGGCTTGAAATTTAGGACTTTGCTTCACAAAATGTCCACATGGATCACAGGAGAGATTGCCACTCACTGAAAGAAACAATGCGCATGGGGCCAGATCCTGACAACCTCAGTTGTGTGGGCTAGCACTTGGCTGTCCTGGGTCTGCAGTCATGTTCACAGTAAGTGCATCAGGATCTGGTGCAGGACAGTACTTTATGACCATGAAATAGCTGTAAAACAAAATAAAAGGAAAAAAAATAAAGGAGGATTTTTATTTTTGAAATGCTGATGATTATCCATATCACTACATTGTAAGCATATAATTATACACTGAAACATGCATTCTGCCTTTGTAAAATGTCTGCTGTAATTTCCTAGCCACCAAAAACAGCTGTTAGATAAAGCTAGGCAATAGCCCACACTGTCTGCTGCACTGTCTGCCTCCTCCCCTTCTGCCTTTGTGTTTTCTTCCTCTCTCCTCATCCTCATCCGTTTTACAACTATAAGATATCACTGCCTGTCTCTAAGTATGGGAACTGGGAGCAATTCTGTCAAAATCAAACCTGGAGGAGGTGGATCTCTTCAAACTGAGAGGGACTTGAGCAGTCAGAGAAGAGATTAAAGCCAGCTTGAGTCAACGATCTTCGTTACTGAGGCCAGAGCAGCAATGACAACAAGCATGGCGAGGTGCTGTTAACACTGCTATTGAACAGGAGAACAGAGAGCTGTAAGTTTGCAAAGTCTGTCTGGAAATCCTTGGATATGAGTGTGTGCATATAGAGAGACATCTTAAAATACTTCTTTTTAAAAAAAAAAAAAAAAAGGGAAATACAGGATAGTAATTCTTGATCCAAATCAGTCCCAGTAAGGACACAAAAAAAACCAAGGATAGTCACATCCATGGCACACTTTACAGTAGATTCTGTTTTTCCATATTTAGGACAAAATATAACAGATATTCATACCTTCACAAGACGTTACACATGCAAAACACGTGCAGATCTTTGATTTTGTAAAAAACAATTTATATCTAAATATACGGGGTCAGATGGGTATGGCAGCTCATTGCTACTTGAGTCACAGAATAATTGAGAAAAATATTATTAAAACGGGCTCTTCCCAAGTTATCCAAGGGCTGGTTTCTGATTCTGGTGCTTGTTTTAAATGATGTCATGTTTTGCTAGATAATAGAGAATCAAAAGCACAGATGAGATTCCAGAGGAGCGCTGACCCCTTATCCAAAATAATGGAAAATTTTCAATAAATGCCAAGAGAGCATAGGGGAAGCTCATCACAATGCTTCTGCTGTCATAGCTTGCTCTGTTTTCCCAGGGACGGCTGATTGAGGGCTGTTCCACTGGAGGTGGAATTTCAATGAAGGACTTAACATTTTAGTAAGTAGGGACTGTAAGAAAAACCTTGTGGAAGCAAAGCAGCCATATAAACCATATTTATGAATTTGCATTCAGGCCATGCCTGGAAAATACAATGCAGCCTTTTTGTTTTAAAGATGTAAAGCCGGGTACAACAGAGCCATTTTCCTAAGTATGTGCTATACAGTGGAAGCATTGGCTGGTTTTCATGTTCTGCAAAGTTCAGTCTCAGTAGATGGAGTCCCTGCAGTATCCCAGATGGAGGACGCACACGTCTGTGCACAGCCTACAGCCCAGAATCCCCTTTTCCAAATTGAAAATAAGTATTCACTTTCCCCAGCACTTAGTACTTCTGAAGGCTTCTTTCTGCAGCACATTTTTTTTCTTTTTCCCCTACTTTCCTCATCCACGTATGAGATAAGCAAAAACTCTCGCACCTGGGATGATGCCAAGACATCCCAGCCAACAGGATTAGCAGCAAACATCTTCACTCATCTCTACGTGCAGCCCGTGATCTCGCCTTCAAAGCAAGGGAGAACTCAGCCCTGGTGATCTGAGAGTTCCAATGTCCTGAACTTGGCTGTCATGTGGTGCTGGATCACATTAGCCATATGCTACCTAAATAGCCACAGGAGTGCCAGCCAATATTGGGCTGACACCTAACGAGTGCAAAACTGCCACAATTCATTAACAGGACAGAACTCTCAATGAGCATTTTCCTCTAGTCTGGCTGACCTCAAACACTGGTTCAAACATCTGACAAAGCTTAGCATTTCTTTTCCTACTGAAAGTGGCAGCTCTCAAATCTTCTGTGCAAAGCGTCACTACAATCCTAAAGAAGAACTCTGAAAGCAGAGCACAACAGAACATAGAGGAGATAGACACACATACATATATACTAATTTACCTTGTAAGGGTAAAAGGTAACACTTGTTACTGGACTACTATTGCCCATCTCGCTGCATATGCTGTGAATTACAACCAGTGTCAAGTTCAGACTAGTAAGAACCCAACAGCCAGTTCCTGCTTCCAGTGCAGCAACAGTACTTTTCCATTGACTCAGCGGGACTCAGCCCAAGAGACACTCAATAAAAGCTGCAATGGCAAAGAACAGAAAATGTAACCCGTGTGATAGGCAGGGAACACTGGGCATATATGCAGAAGTCACTGTATCAGAAGAGCAGGCCAGATAATAATAACTAAATTTGGTAGCAAGTTGCTGGAATTTCTTTACATTTTTAAGCTTGTGCAGCAAGAGCAGAAAAAGACAATTTCCTTAGACTCTGAGTGTGCTTAACAAACTGCCCCACTGTTTGCTGACATTTAACATCTTCAAATCTCGCGTTGAAGCATGACCTTGGAAGGCATGGAAGTGAAGGGACCTTTCAGGAACAGACGTCTCTTGAGAGCACAGCTCTGACATGGAGCGCTGATAGAAGGAAAAACAGCCTCTCCATCAGGACAAACTTCTGGGGCATTTTTTAGCAGCACTGTATTTAACAAAGAAGGCAGTTGTCTTTTGTCACTGAAAAGACTTGGGGTTACTGTCACCAACCTTGTAGGAACTGTGTTCGCTAAGTTCCCATCACCACAAGGAAAAGCTTGAGTGCACACACACCACAGGTCCCAGGCTCTAAAACGAAGTGTTCAGCTATTGTTTAATGTTTGTTTTGCCATTAGAAAGATTTGACTGAAATTCAAGATTGAGTTAAACAATTTTTTTATTTTTGGGTGACATTCAATTTTGGATTCTCCAAAATTCAGTGCATATGCAGTAGAGTGGGACCTATGAAAATCCCATGGATTTCTGAGTATTTCCATCCAAAGCTTCTCCTTTATCTGGCTGGTGTCTAGCTGGTTGAAGCCAAGACGTTTACAGAAATAGCTGGGGCCCAGGGAAGTGGTGGAGTCACTGCTCCTGGAGGTGTTCAAGAAACATGAAGGTATGGCGCTGAGAGACATGGTTAGTAAGCATGGCAGGGGTGGGCTGGGGTTAGACTTTATCTTAGTGGTCTTTTCTAATCTTAATGATCCTATGAAAATTTGGACCCCAGTGATTGGTAACAAGGTAGGATATAGTGGGATGAAAGAGTGAGAATGGCTGGAAAAAAAATGAAAAATTGAAACATTTACCCAATACTTGGTAAACAAGAAAGTGACAAAAGTGTCAAAAGTCACCTATGCGTTACAGTTCCTGGTGAGAATTAATGGATACATGGATTAAAATCACCCAGCTGCCTTTCAAAATCCCACACTAAGACCCCATCCAGCAAAACCTCAGGCAAACAGCTGGCTTACAACCCTGTGTGTGCTTCCTCTGTAGTCCGAGGGGCTCTGCAGGAACACAAGCATCTGCCCACACATGTCCAACCGCAGGATTAGAGCCAAAGTGCTTAGCAGTGGAACCTTACCAGATTTTTTTTTTTTTTAAGCTCTGTTTGCATCAACACTGGCTTCTAAGCATTTTTCATGATCTGATAGTAAGTGGCGTTTGAAGGCACCAAAGACCTTTTTTGCAGGCAGCACAACACGGCCAGCCCTGTGCCCACTTCATCCCTTCTGACAAATGCTCTCTTCTCAGGACCTTGTGTAAGGAAAGAATGTGCCTGTCAGATGTGTTTCATTGTCTTTTAACCCTCCTGTCAGCACAAGTGTCAGCTGTTTGCAAGCCCCCCTGCAAGCAACTAACCTTCCCTAAGCAGTTCTGAAGTTGGTACCTGCAGAAGCAGTTTGCAGATGATCTCAATGCAGCCTGTGGTGTCATGGGAGGAAGATGACATCATACATCTTCCAGCCAGCACCAAAGGGTGCTCTTGTTTCCTTCCAAGGCCTGCACCAAAGAAAGCTGATTATTTCCTAAGCACTGTAATATGAGTCCTGCAGATCCCCGGGCTGGAAGCTCCAGGGCCTCAATGTCTTTCTTGTAGTGAGGGGCCCAAAACTGAGCACAGCCCTTGAGGTGTAGCCTCACCACTGCTGAGCACAGATTGAACATCATCTCAGTGCTCCTGCTGGCTGCACTATTGCTGATACGAGCCAGGATGCCATTGGCCTTCTTGGCCATCTGGGCACACTGCTGGTGCATGTTCAGCTGAGCATCAGCCAACACCCACAGAACCTTTTCCTCTGCACAGCTTTCCAGCCACTCTGCTCCAAGCCTGTAGCATTGCATGGTGTTGGTGTGACCAAAGTGCAGTACCTGACACTTGGTCTTGTTGAGCCTCGTACAATTGGCCTCAACCCATCAATCCAGCCTATAACAAGAAGAATTAGGTGCTGCAGTGTGAATGTGCAGCGTACAGCCAAGTGTGTTGCAGTGGGCCTGAGCACGGCTGGTGCTTGCAAAGCACACAACAGAGCATGGAGGATGCAGGGTGTGAGCAGAGTTCATCTGACTCAGACAAGGATGCCTCTCCCCTCCAGGGAGCAGTGTGGGTCAGGGCGGAACGAACCGCACAAGCGAGATGAATGCTAATGACAAGTCCATGAGGAATTTGATGGGGGAAATGAGACAGCAGTAATTGAGGAGAAACCTCCCCAGTGGGGATTTAACAGGGTTTTTCCTGGTAGTGTTTTGAACCGAGAATAAACCCAGTGGAAGTGTCCCCTCTCCTCCTCCTCTGTATCCACATCCTTGTGAGCAAGGACCCCAGAGCAGTGGTGGGACCGAGGTCAGCCTCTGTGACTGCATAGGAGAAAGACAACATTTCAGACACAGTGATGCAACATTCCTGGAAGAAAAAAATGCCATCGACTCAGAAATAATCAGCCTCTGGCCCCAGGCTGTGATTTGCACAGACACATCACAGATCCTTGCTGAGCTGCTGCTTTGGATTCCCTGCAAGAACCCACTACAGGCAGGGGCCAACAGCACAGGTCAGCTATTAAATGATGCTTTTGACTCTTCATTGACCTGCAGAGCTGTGGATCTTCTAATAACTAGATTAGAGACAGCTTATCTTTCTACATTAGGTAAGGGTAAAGACAGTACAGAATTTTACTAAAATTGTGTGTGGGGAAACCAGCACCAGAATACCCTACCTTACACACAGCAGCACCAGGCTGACCTGCTGCATGACTCTCGGGATGCAAGGAGATGCACCAATGTCTGAATACTCAGGGCAAGGCATCATTCAGTCCCTCTCAGTGATACAATGCAGACATCTCGTTGTGTGTGGACCAGAGACAGAATTAAAAACAGATAACAAAGACAGAAGTATGGCAAGTTAAGAGGGAAACATTTCAAGAATATATGTCAAGCATCAATGTTTGCCATATGAGCCTAAGCAGTGAAGCATGCCAGTTTGCATCAGACCAGACTCAACACTGCCTGGGCAGTGAAACTGCCAAAAAAAGCTGTGTGCATCACCATCAGCCTGACAGCTCCGTCCATCCCCCTCCACGCCAAGCTGCTGTGTCACATACCTCCACTACATCTCTGTTGCATCCATTTGGTTCCTGCAGAGGGATTTCCATTGAGATATGCACTGCGTGGTGCAACTATGCCAGCTGGCAGGGGAAAATTCTGCGATGTGAGAAGTCTGCAACTCTACCTGCGCCCTCAGCTTTTCCACTCTCCTCCAAATCATGGTTCTGACTTACAAGGATCCTGAATCCCTACATATTTCAACAGTCACTCAATCACCACCCATGGCCACTTCAAGCACCAACCTATTTAAGTCAACTCCAAGGATGAAACAACCCAGGAAGCCACCCCCAGACTTATGGATCTAAACACTCATTCTCCAAGAGGACCAGGAAGCACTTAGATCTATGTTTATATTACACAGAAAGAGCTGCCTATTTGTTCTAGCGTCCCTGCAAGAACCTTAGCAAGATGAAATTCAGCCCTTCCACTCTGCTATGTTTTTCAAGCCAGAAAAAGCCCATCTCCTCATGAGTATTCTCAGAGTTATTTAATAATGTAGGTATGGCTTCCAGATACTGCAGCTTGCTTTTTGGCTATGATAAATGCTGAGAAAACAACAACAGACAAAGAGGCTGTATGCCAGAGGGGAAATAAATGAACAACAAATTTGATTTGTACAGTAGGAGAGGACAGTAATTGTAGCATATCCATTGCAGTAAAAATTTGGTGTATGCAAGAGATCAAATTCTTTTGCTCTGAGCATATGAAGGGAGGAAAAATGGGCTTAGGGCTGAAAGCACAATTCCAACAAACTGGATAATTGTGGCCCCATTTACACACACGTGCAGGTGCAGACTGAGCTCAGGCACCATCTGTGGAAAATGTCACTTGGCCAAGGAGCGCACAACAAAAAACACACACATACACAAACACACACAGTGCACTGCTGGCAAGTTGCAATAGGAAAGCATCCTCTGCTTTCCTCTGCACTCTAAGCTGTGTGGTGGGCTCTGGAGAGGGATATGTAAACTATTTATTGTCCCACAGCACGTAACATTCATTGCAGCACCAGGTCAGCATGGGCACAGGCAGAGCTCACCTCCCTGCAGTCACTGAGCCACAGTGCTGGAGGTCTGCAAGCACTTCCCCAACTAGCACTTCTGTAGATTCTGTTTTAACCAAAGTCCTGAAGACTTTGGGTGGGATTATGCTTGATTTTGCATTGTTGGCGTTGGTGTTTAGGAAAAGCTTTACCTTCAGACTCTCATGGTTTGCTCATTAGGCAAAGGTGAAAGTGCCACGATGCTGAGCCTGGAACAGATGCACTGAGCAGCATCTGCATTGCCTTCCTGCTGCCCATCATCCCATGAGGCTGAGGTTGCACAGCCCGATCCTTGCAGATGCTCCCTGCCTGGTTACACACAGCCTACAGCCAAAGTGGAGGCACCGCTTCATGCAGTGGTTTTGTCCTCTTTCCACTGGGATTGGAGCTCTGGATAATCTTGAGATCTGTGAAAAAGGCAAAGTGCACTAGGTGAAAGCAGCTGAGCTTATTCTATCTTCTGTGCTTTCTAGAGTGAAAATTCACCTGCTTTACCCAGCCTTAGGCTGAAAAAGACAAAAAAAGCACAGAGAACAGAGAAAAGGTCCTTTGTTCAAGCACTAAAAATACCAGCACATAATGCAAAAGTCATGCTTTTTTTTCTTTTTTTTCCTTTCAACAGTGTCTTCAGGTTGTAGGCCAAAGCTCTGTGGTCCACACTCACTTCCTCTTTCCTTCCACTTTGCTTTGCCGCAAGCCATAAGCAAGCACACAATGCAGTCACTAATTGCAGAGCAGCACACCCCATTGTATCAGAGCCAGCAGACAGACAGACAGACACATCGCAGACAGACATGGTGCTTCCTCCACCCATGTAAGCAGCATCAGAGAGGGTCTAAAACCAGCATCAACCTGCCCCATGCACCTCCATCCCAGTGCGACTTTGTGGTTGTGTTCCTTACGCATGTGAGTTTGCAGGGAGCCACAGAGATATTCTTCATAATGCCAATCTGAGGTAACTGAAAAGGTTTCAGAAATTGAGCTTAGAGGTGTCTGAGTTGACTCCTGCTTTACTTAACCTGGCAGCTTAACTCCTTAGTTGCTCTTTCTGAAAGAGTTTCGGGGAATCCATCAGACTCTGACAAGACTGAAACTGGAAGAAAAGGTTATCTGATGGTCTGACACCAAGAGGGCTGGATGTAGGATGTCATTGCCCTGGATGACAGCTCAGAAGATAACAGAATCATAGAACATCCCGAGTTGGAAGAGACCCACAAGGATCATCGACTCCAACTCGTGGCTCACCAGAGCACCACCCGAAAGCAAAACCCTATGTCTGAGAGCAGTGCCCAAACACCCCTTAACAGCAGAATGGGGCTGTGCCCACTGCCCTGGACAGCCTGTTCCAGTGCCCGACCACCCTCTCAGTGTAGAACCTTTTCCTCATACCCAGTCTGAAGCTGTGGGCTTCGCACCCACGGGAGCCTCAGGCTGCCCGCTTGGCTCCGAGGAGCTGCATCACCTCTGGGCACCTCGCTTCCCCTGCTGTGAAACAGGAAATTTTTCTTCTCCACCTTCATTGTTAGCATGTTTGCTCTGCAGAGCCAGGCTGGTCTCTGCCCCTCTGTTTGCACAGGCCTGATACAATGGAGTCATGATCCTAGGTGTTGCCGTCATAAAAATAGAAGCAGAGAACAATGCCTTCTTTAAAAACAAGGCTTTTCATGTCTCTGGCTGAGTAAAATATGCTGCTTAAAATCCATTCACTGTGCTAACCAGCACTCAAATCAAAGGCGCAATTCATATCATGCTTGGTAATAATTTGCAAAAAGTAGCTATAGATTTTCTACCTGGATTAATTTCCCTTTTATTTGCAACATTCTGTGATTTTTCTTCAAAGTCCCCTTTCTCTGAAGTCAGATCTGATCCCCATTAGTGTTGCTTTCATGTAAGCAAAGAATTGTGTCAACATTTTCCAATACAGATTAAAGCCCCAGAAAACAAGGCGGGGTGGGGGGGACTGGCGTTTGGTTCTCAGAAGAGCAATGTGAAATAGAAAAAAAATTGCCAGGCATTGTGTGGAAAACTATCCTTCAGAATGCCTGCTTTAAGAGCTCTCTATTTCAGTCGATTATTAAGCAAATACAGCTTTCAATAATGATAGATGGAAAATAAATAATGTTTCTGGCGGATGAAAGAACAATTTGTAGAGAAGCCAGATTTCCTACAGGCTAATATTATTTTTTCTACCTGAGGTATATGCTGCTATGCTGTATTTTGCTGATGAGGTTCTTTTTTGTTTAAGGGTACGGAGGAAATGTTACAAAAATAATCATTTCACCATAAATTTCCTCTCTTCTGGAACTGAAGCGACCATCGCTTTTTAAAATAAAGCCATTTAACGGCAATTTACATAAAAATACACAGCACTTGTTTCAAAATTCATTCACTTAACTTTTCCAACCAGAAGACATTATGATGGATGTTCCTCCCAACCAAAAGCCATTCCTCTGAGCTCAGCAGAGCTGCCTCTGATGTTCACAAGGCAGAAGAAAAGGTGAATGAAGCCTAATAAATTTTTTCAAGAGTAAATACAGTCTAAGTGGGGTTACAGCCAACAGGGAGTGCAGGATATTCCTGGAAACTCAGCTCAGTTGAAGCATACGATTCAAAAGTAGTACTGAAGCACGGAATGATTAGCAGAATGGTTAGGTACATTAATTCTAACCTAAGAGTTAGAAGTTTAAAGAGCAGAAACCCATTACAAATTCCTGTCTCTTGAAAAAGCTGTGCATTTCAGAATTAATTTTCAGCATAAAAGAGGCTAAAAAATATCAAACGTCCATAAGAGAAAACTTTCTGCAAATCATCATAGAATCATAGAATGGCTTGGGTTGGAAGGGACTTCAAGGATCATCAAACTTCAACTCTCCCACTGCAGGCAGGGCCACCAACCTCCACATTTAACACTAGACCATGCTGCCCAGGGCCCCATCCGACCTGGCCTTGAACACCCCCAGGGACGGGGCATCCACAATAACAGGTAAAATAAATAAGTAAATAAATGAGTCTGCTGGAAAAACAGAGCTGCTTCACTTCAGGATTTGTAAATCAAAGGGGTGCTCACACCAAGCCATGTCAACCTTAGTTCTAATGCATTTGCAACTACCTTCAAAATTTTGACCCAACATCTCTAGCTGAAAATTCCTGTCCAGCTCTGTGTGGGAATTTGGATTATTTTTTCTGTTGAAAGGACAAAATGCTCCTGCCCCAGATCAACCAGCCCCTTCAGCCTCTTCCTCTCTTGCAAGACCAACTCAGCCTGAAAAGTCCCCAAATTATCCCACAGATGTATGTGGGGTTTAAAGTGCCCTTCTCAGGTCATGCGGGGCTGCCCAGATAGCTGTGGGTGCCCCATCCCTGGAGGTGCCCAAGGCCAGGCTGCATGGGGCCCTTTGCCCCAGCCAGGTCCCTTCCAACCTAAGCTGTTTTATGGCTCTATGATCACACCCTGTCCCACCTTCTGCTTCACATGAATGCAGTCACGCAGAAATAAACATTAAGGATCTCATAGGCTCAGGTTGGCACTCACCTTCTCTCCCTCTCACAGAGGGTTAAGACCTGGCATCTAAACCATCTGCATTGGTTGCTTTTTCTACATTACAATCAGTTCATTGTCAGCAGTGGCTGCCACACTGAAAGTGGTAGCCCTGTCAGCAGGACGTAGAGAAAGCATTAACAATGTACAAAACCTCCGTGGTAGCTGAGGAAAAAGTATATATAATCTTCTAACTTCAGGATTTCTTATCAGAAAGTTTAAATATTTCCAAGATTTCTGCTTACGGTGTTTAACATTTCTGCTTCCTCAGTCATGTATGTTCAGAGCTGCTGGACAAATATCGGGCTGATCTCAAGCTGCAGGACAAATAGCAGCTGAAGTTGGGTACCTGGGGATGAGCACAATTTTTATTCCCTGACTTTCTTTCTGGGAAATGCAAAGCAGCATTTTTGCCATGGCCCTCTGTGGGCCCAGGAGCAGGTACATGCTTTTCAAGTTGTTTCAAACAATTTGTATTTCCTCTAATATCAGGCTGCTCTGGGAAATACGTTCCTGACCCCTCCTGTGTACAACTAGATTTTCCCTGCCTTCTAGCTTTGGCATCTGTAGATTTTGTTGAGGAAAAATGGGGAAGGGTATGGAGGGGAAGACAAATAAGGAGGCCAAGCGGAGGCCTCATGGTTGTCCTCACAGTGAGCAGAGGGGCCCAAGGGAATGGCATGAAGCTGCATCAGGGGAGGGCCAGGTAGGGGTTAGGAAAAGGCTGTGCCCGAGAGGGCAGTGGGCATGGGACAGGCTGCCCAGGGCAGCAGGCTCGGCCCCACGTGCCAGAGCTCAGGAAGCACTGAGACACCACTCTGAGACATAGGGTTTGGCTGGTGATGTGTGGAGCCAGGGCTTGGACTCAGTGGTCTTTATGGGTCTCTTCCAACATGGGATATTCTATGATTCTAAACAGAGAAGCCATTTTTCCCTTGAAGCACATCCAGCAGCTGGAGCAGCATGTCTCCACCTCCTTCACTCAGCTTCCAGGACTCATCCATCTTAACTCCATGCCCCTCATTCCTTGGCTGTTCTACCACAATTACCAATACTGACTAATGTGGGATGACCAGCACAGACTGTCTGCCCAAGAGGCTCCTTGGCCACACTCAGCCAGGAATGCTTCAGGAATGCTAGAAGTAAAAGCTCCTCAGTCTGTCAGCCTCAAAAAATGCAATCCACTGAAGTTATAGCTGCTGAGGATTAAAATGCCTTTGCTGAAGTTTTTCTCAGCAAGTGCCAGGGACCTCTGTCAAGTTCAGGGCATAAGGTCTCCTGCCAGTATAAGTCACAGTGAAATAGCTGCTCCGTCATCTAAGAGCCAGCTCGCAGTGAGGACAACCTGGCCACTGCAGAGCAGAGATTTCGTGCCTTTCCATGAGCATTATCTGCTCTCACTGTCATCTAACAAGACCATGACAGATCGCCACTGTTTTTAAGGAGACAATGTAGTGTCCACACTGCTTCTCTCTCCTTTCTAGACAAAATAATAATAATAATAATAATAATAATAAATAGATAAATAAATAAATCTCCCTCTGATCCTCCAGCAGTGCAAGAAGAGAAGCAGTAGAGAACTGCCTGGATTCCACCAACCACACAGCTTCTGTAATTATTTTGAGAAATAACCTATCTAACGCCTGGGCACATTTCAGTGAGATTTCCCTCAATTTGCCACTAATCTTCCATTTATTCCAGTGCTGCTTATCAAGTCTCATGTTCCCTTGATAACACTTGATAAAGACTCCTTTTGTTCCCACCTTCTCTCTCTGGAGAAAAAGTCACACCCCTTGCTGTACTCACCATGCTCATAACATCTCTGTTAAGAGGCTCCAAATACATCCTTCACTGAATCGGGTTTCAATAAAGAGCTGCTTGACTGACTCCATCTGTGTTAAAATAAATGAAAATGCCATAGCATCTGTTCAGGTCAGGTCAGCATGACTAATTAAAACATTAATAAGATTATTCCAATTATCAGTTACTCTTTAATTATCTCAGCACTACAATAGCCTTTGCTATTGACTTGAGCCATAATCCCAGCTCCAGCAAAACATATTCCTAGACATTGTGCTATGGTGATGGAAGCTTATATTTAGTAGAGCTAAAAATATAGATACAGATAATAATCTACATTCTGCCTTTCAGGTTTTGGATAGGCTCATGCTACAGCCAAAATTTTCTTCTCTCACTCATCCCAATGCCACAAACAACCACATGATATCACAAAGGGCACTTCCCTTCCATCAGGGTTAGGAAGATATCCTGTGTTCTTCATTGTTTAGAAATGATCATAGTATGTTTAATAATATGTTCAGGGTCTATCTGTTTATACTACTTAATGCTACACTGTACCTCTAAGGTTTGCTTGAATTTAGAGCTATCACTTTCAGGAAAGTGTAAAAAGACCCTTAACTACAGTATAATTTAAATGCGCACAACAGAGTCTATTTGCCTGCAAATTTAGTGCATTTACTTAAGCAGTTATTATTAATTTCTAACCTGGGAGCAGAACTGCCTTCCATGGGGACACATGATGGTGCAAAGTGAGCTGAACTACTCAGGAAGCACCTCCCAGCCTGCTGCTGTACACAGCCCTGTATTTAAGACAGAATAAAACCTACCAAAACACTTATATACACAATGTCAGTTTTCCTCAATCCAAGCACTATAATCAGGGTAGTCTTTTCCATCTAAAAAAGCTTTGCACAACACTGAGGTTCCAACAGCTCCCTCAGTACCGTAATACTGGAGGAACTGGGCACAGCTTTCCTTGCAGAGACCCCAAGGCTCCTTGGACTCTGCTATCAGCAAAGCTGAATTTGTTCAAGGATTGATCAGCAGAGCAATAACTCACTGAGATGCATGGCAAATCCTCCAGTGCTGATTTTACAGACAGTGAGGTCAATGATTCCAATAAATCAACTTCATTCATGCTGTCTATAAATAAGTAACATCCCAGAGTGGGAAGAAGCTGGCTCATGTTTTAGTGTTGTGCTTGTTCTGCAAGCTTTGGGAATTTCCATTTTCATTCAATCATTTCTGGACCAGATGCACTCTGCTTGATCTTCTTAATCCACTTCCACTGCTTTTGTGTTCTTTGTCATGTAGGTTGGCCAACACTAAAGTCCGTCTTCTCAGTGCACTTTGGAAGATTTGCAGCACTTCATATCAGCTGTTTGAATAAACATGATTAGTGGACAGGTATCTCTCTTCTGCTAGCTTTCTCTGCACAACAAATGCCCAGCTGTGGAGAGCTGCAGGCAAGATATAAATCTATGGCCTCTATCTTCTCAAGATGCTAAAAAACACAAAATAAATCATAAATCATTTCATGAGATGACACTGTCTAGATGCATCTATTCCTGTAGCAGAATATGACAATAGAGCTGTCACTTGGTACTGGTCTGCTTTTCCAATGCAGCTGCACTGCAGGTCAGGGTTGGGCATTTTACCACTAATTCCACTGGAATTTCCCACTAATTCTAATATTTCACAGTGTTCAAGGGGTAGGCAGGGGTGACCTGTCTACACATGTCCTGCTGCTTGTCTCTGCTCATCCCTAATCATGAGAGAGCTGAGAGAAATTAGAGCCTGAGGAGACGTGCAATGCCTACAGACAGCAGAGAGATGCCTGAAAAGGGAACTTTGAAGGTATTTCAATATTGCATCCCAGATGCTTCCAAAACACCATACTCCAAAAGCTTGTCCCTGCATAGTCAATCCCAGTCTCTCAGAAATCTTTAACATTGTCTTCCATACCATAAGAACTCTGTGTGACCCCATGTGGCTATTTGCCTCCTGCCTTGGGAAGCTTCACTGGGCATCTGAGTCAGTCTCCAGGTTTTCCATGCAAACGCAGACTTAAAAAGAATATAATCAGAGCAATTACAACACCAAAAGGCAAGAATGAATTCACTTTGGGCTAAAGAAAAGCAAAAACTACTACAAGGCTCATTAAGTAATGAGAATAATCAGCCAATGCAAGCTTTAGGTCAGCAACTGAGGAAAGACAGGAATAGCAAAGTCGTGTTACCACTGGCTAAATCATTAAGGAAACCATTGCTTAGACCTCAGTGTCTCATCCCTACTGACTGCTTGAGAAGGAATTTAGAGAAGAGCTACAGGAATGGTATAAGAACAAGAAAAATGCCTTGTAGGAAGACACTAGATAAGCTATTCAGAGCAGAATAAATGATGCAGTGAATCCTGTCCAACTTTAAAATCACTAAACGTCTGTGTGCTACAGACAAAGCAGTGAATTCCTCACCACCTCATTATACCAAGAGCTCCGCTGAGTGCAATCAGCCCCAGAGGCCTCCCTGCGCTCCCACCTTGGAAGTGTATTTTAGATACTGTAAATATCAGATGGGCGATTGTATTTGCTCAGCAGAAGAGAGATCTCACCCAGGGCTGAGATGACAGCAAATCATGAGACTTACAGGCTTTCTTTTGGAAAACATTGGCTAGCAGAGTCCTGTACGAGCTCCTAGCAGATGATTACAGCAGCAATTAAAGAAAGGTGTTTAGTACAATTCTACATCTACAGGATGGTATTTAGGCCAATTACAGGGCAAAACAGAATACTTCTGATTTTCATTTCAGAAAGAATATATGTAACCAGCAGGATAAATCTGAGATAGAAAATCACTTTCTTTGTAATCAGATCTTGTTTTTCAAAGAGGAGGAAACTGGGGGATATGCCAAGAGCAATGTGTCACTTGATTTCCTGGAGATGATTCTCACACACGGAAGTGGAAAATGACCCAGTTTTGAGTCATGGGGCACTTGCAGACGTGGGGGAGCCAGGGGTCCCATCACACCACTCCTCACCTGCCATGATGTCCACCCCACAAGGCAGTGACACTGCGTTCAGTCAAAGCAAAGGGAGCATTTCCAAGAGAGAAAAGCTGCAGGGGGACAAAGCTGAACTGAACGGATTGCCGTTCCTAGCAGAATGACAAGGACATGTCATTTAAGGTCTTACACTTTTTTTCACTGGCTGACTTCGGTGGGTGCCAGATGCCATAAGTGTCCTTATGGCTTCCATTTGCAGGTTCCTTTAGCATTCCTAGCTTTAGGTGGAGCTGTGTAACATCTCCTGAAGTTAGGCCCATGGCAGCTAAAATGAAGTATGCCAGACACTGAGCCACTCAAAAATGAAGTAGCATGTGTGAGGTTAACCCCTAGCAACTCTATTCCTATTTCCCTCATATGGATCAGCTAAAAAAAGATATTTTGGGGAAAAAAAAAACATGACCAGAACCAGGATTCATGAATGCGCTTTAAGTACACTGAAGGAGCTACAAAAACGTACTGCTGTAATGACTTTGTATTATTGTTGAATATTCAAACTGCTATTTTTTCAAGCCCAGGACATGTAGTTTCGGCAGTATTTAGATGCTGGGTTATGGGAAACAAGGGGAATTAGAGACTGACATGAGGCATGTCTGGGTTTCATCTCTATCTGGAGCATAACAGGGATTCTCACATTTCAGTCACAGAAATCCTGCATTTGCAATTATGCTTTAAGACAAGAAGATTTACAAACAATATATTTTTAAATCATTATTTTCAAACAAGATCCTACAAAACACATTCCTGTTCTGCCTAAGCCCCAGAGAACAGCAGACATTAGGAATGGGATAGGGCACTCCCAGTACGTTACAAAAGCTTCTACTGAACTGCATTCAGGAGGGAAGGAAATGTTTCCCAGCAAGCATTGACTATATCCCTGGTATTATCAGCTGCTGGAGAAAACATTATATTCAGTATATCGATACATTCACTTCTCAGAAACCATTCTGAAAGGCACCAGAGGAAGGAACTTGAGGCTCCTTGTACACCCAGACATTTGCTGCAGATGATATACAATGCATTTGCTCTTGAGTATAAGGTGTGGATTTGAGACATGCATTGTAAAGACAATTATTCTACCAGAGAGTAAACTCCCATGGGGAAATCATTTACCAGTGTCTCCTTCTGAAGAGTTCAACTCTTGGTATCCCTTCCCTGGGCTCTTCCACCCACAGACCTCAAACCCAGGGAAGTAGGCTTGTTTAGCCTGGCGAAGAGAAGGCCCTGGGGAGACCACATTGTGGCCTTCCAGTATTTGAAAGGAGCGCATAAACAAGAGGGAGAATGACTGTTTACAAGGGTGGACAGTGATAGGACAAGGGGGAATGGTCTTAAACTGAGACAGGGGAGGTTTAGGTTAGATATTAGGAGGAAGTTTTTCACTCAGAGGGTGGTGACGCACTGGAACAGGTTGCCCAAGGAGGTTGTGGATGCCCCATCCCTGGAGGCATTCAAGGCCAGGCTGGATGTGGCTGTGGGCAGCCTGGTCTGGTGGTTGGTGACCCTGCACATAGCAGGGGGGTTGAAACTAGATGATCTTTGTGGTCCTTTTCAACCACCCTTCTATGATTCTATGATTTATGGTACCTCCAAGCTCAACAGCTAGCTCCATTTCAAGTCCCCATGGGAACTGCACTACGTGCATGCTACCTCCCAAAGTGAGGAGATGAAGGAGGGCTCCCAAACCCTTCCCCATCTCCTCTTTCCCTTCCACATCACAAGGCAGCCTCAGCAGTGTTCCGTTCTGCTCTCATCAGCAAGTCTGCTCCTTGCTGAGCCTTCGTGCTTTCAAGATGTCAGTTTTGTTCTGTTCATATGCTAGCAAAATTACTGCATTGCTTTGCAAGCAAGTAAAGCTGCTGAATAATCAATCTGTCCAGCCACAATGACAGAGACTTTAAGTCTAAGAGATTTCAGGCAGGACATTGTTCCCCAGTCTAGAAGCTATTATCTTAAACAAACCGGTAGGTGCTATTCCATTACAGAGCATATGGTAAGACACGCACCAATGTCTAGCACAGGGTGTATTGGCATTTTAGGATTAAAAGTTCCTAAAATGACTCCACTGGCTTGTGCATAAGCAATATCCCTCTGCTTCTCTCTTTCAGTAACCGTGACTGTGGGAGGACAACAGCACCTGCTGGGACTTTATGACACAGCAGGGCAGGTAAATCACTGCAAAACATCAATAAGTTTCCTTTCTCTTGATTTGTCTTTTATTATCACATATTGGTTTTGTTGATTGTGCTGTTGTTTTATCATGTTGTTTTGATGCTTTTGTTGTTGTTGTTTGTGTGTGTGTATGTGTTTTTAATATTAACAATTAATAATGAGCTGTAATGGCTGAACTGCTGACCTCCTTTTAGTTTTTTCGTGTAGATTTCATTCCAGTTCAGCAACAAAACACACACACACAAACATCCCTACCATGGGAAAGTCTAGCAAAAAGCAAAGCCTGATGGTGATGTTCAGCCTCCCATACATGCACTCCATCCCCACGCAGACCAGGTACAGCCTTTTATAAAAGTCACTGTTTTCTTCCAATTACCACATGGTGGCATTGGAGATACAGAGAAGAATTCCAGTTTCTAAGACCAGAAAACCAGTATAATACAGCAGCAGGCTATCAGTCACCAGCAATTGACTGCAGACACGTTAACCCAGTCAGATGGGCACCCATCCCAGGATGGGATCACATCCCAAGCAGAAGAAGGTACCAGGTTCATGATGAACTCTCTCTCCTACCTCCAAAATGCCAGTGACTTACAGAACAAAGAAAAGACCATCAGTGGCACGGAAACCTTGCAGGAAATCAGCTGCCAAGAGGAGAGGGAGCAGATCCCAGCTCCTTCCCAGCCAGAGGGGCTCAAGTCCACATCTACCAGCTACACATAGAATCATAAAATCATAGAATCATAGAATTGCTCAGGTTGGAAAAGACCTTAAAGATCATCGAGTCCAACCACAACCTAACCATACTACCCTAACTAACAACCCTCCACTAAAGATCCCTAAGCCCAACCACAACTCACCTCCACCATGCCCACTGACCATGTCCCTCAGTGCCACATTTCCATGGTTCTTGAACACTTCTAGGGATGGTGACTACACCACCTCCCTGGGCAGCTGTGCCACTGCATTACCACTCTTCTGGAGTAGAAATTTTCCCTAATATCCACCTCCTATCAGAGCTGGTTCTGGAGGCAGCAGGGAGGAGCAGATATGAGAGCCTGCTTCTCTCCCTGGGACAGAGCAGCTCTGGGTGCTGGGTTTTGCTTTCAGGATCTCTCCTTGTCTGCACTTTCCTGCCCATGGCTGCTATAAAATGCATAAACAACACAGAATGAGACTCTCCTGTCTCTGAGAGGCCACTTATTGCAGACTGTACTTCACAGCAGTGTGCAGAGAGGTCAAAATCTGCAACACAACAGACTGTCACTTCCAGAAAAAGCCGCACTCAGCAGGACCCGTGCATTTCTGCTCTTGGTTTTGCTTTTTTTTGTTGTGTTTTTTTTTGCTGTCACATGCCTGTAGTGTCAGTTACAGTCCACTCATCCTTCCTATTTACAAGGTGTAAACAGATGATCTAAAATCCAGTCCTAACGAATGACCCAAGTCCTCATTTCGCATGAGATATTCAAGAAGGTGCGTGTGCAATTTTCTTTTCTGCACTCACAAAGGCAGAGCTCAGTGTGTCTGTCACGATCTGGCAGCTCTGCGAGCCTCTGCAAACGAGACTGGAGTTATATTCAGTTCTCAATCAGATTTTGCTCAGCGCCTTAATATTTCTGCTTGTTTTGAAGGGCTGACAGTACCACCTGCCACCCATTTCCTCAGCAACACATCCTCTTATTTGTTCTCCTGAGCCAAAAGAACCATAAATCTGTTCCTCTGTCAGACCTCACCCTCCCTCCGTTCCTCCACAATCATCTTGCGATCTCCTGCTTCCAACCAGTCAGACCACCACCTGCCTCCCAGTGACATTTCCAGCTCCTCAGGATCATTTCCATCTCAGACTTTGGTCCAGAGGACGTGGCCGTATAGGCAAAACCTGGAGCATGAATCACTGTTTGATGACTAGATTGTATCTGCGTGGAGGCAGAGGGGATGATGCTTCCCACATGCTCAAGCTATAAAGACAGATCATCTGGGTTGTTTCCTCACTCCTTCTCCTTGTGTTGTGTGGCTTTCCAAAGGCACTGGTGTGAAGTCATAGCCAAAAATAGCACTTGACATTACGATGCTATAAAACACATGCTAATGAAATAACAATTGGAGAATGTACTTCTACAGCAGGACCCTCTGTCAGCCTGCAGGGAGAGCTGGCAGGGACCCCAGAGCTGGGGGATCTGGTTTTCTGCATCTGTGGGCACAAAAAGTCCTACAAGGGAAAAGAAAACATTGCTTTGGCTTTTTTTCCCCACAAGCTGGAATCAGGTGTGGAGTGCTTTAATGGCAGGGAGTGTACACATGGAGATTGTGACAGCAGCAACATTATACAAATGAAAAGTTTTGTTCTTTCCTGGGCACGGCACATCACAGGCACATAGCTCAGCCAGTGGCCAGGCAGCGTGGCTGGGAAGCCCTGCGTTATCCAAATGACAGCCAGCAGGATGCAAGCGTGAGCCAAGGAAATGAATTAATGATCAGCTACAGCCCACGTGCACAAAGACTCGTGTCCCTTCTCAAACATCACTGTCACTACAGACATGCCTCAAAGTGGAGCAAGCATCCAGCACCTTTTTTACCCTCTTTATTTGCTTTACTTCAACAATGAACTGCCTCTGAACAAAAAACAATTCTGATGTGGTCCATTTCACAATGGTCCATTGCAAGATTTTGCAGCTTTCTCCTGGAGCACATACAGAGATGGCCCTCACCTGGTGTGGGTGCCAGCCCACAGATAGGGATGCATGGGATCAACTCATACCTATGATATCTAGTATCTGTGTGTGCATTAACACATTCATGCGAGCTCCTGTTTGCCCTGACCTCTGCTCTGTGGCATGTGGTTGTCCCTCCTTGCAGCATATACAACGCTCAGTGCCACTAACACAAATCAGGAATGCTCCTTAAAAAAAGATTTTCTGGGGGCTTCAGAGGAACGAGGAAAATCCAATTAAATGTGCACTTCTGTAGCTGCCACCACCCGCTAGAAGTGCTCGAGGATTTCAGTTTGGATTTTAGTGGCACAATAAGTCACAGTTTTTCTAAATAGGCACATCTGGAATATGCTTACTCGTTATACTTAGCCAATTTCATTCCAAAAATCCTAAATTGAGATTCCTAGAGGGCTTGCTGCCACCACGTGGCTATTTTAGGAGGCTGATTTGCAGCAATTACACTGAAAACACATAGGAAAGGCCTTTGCCAGGCACCTAACATCAACCCATGTTGGCTGTGGCGTAAACATTCTTAATCTTGGAGAAGCCAACATATCATCTCCAGAGCCTCAAACAAACCTCCTCCCACCAACTGTACTTTTTGTGGCCTGTCATGGATGTTTTCCATATCGCCTCCAAATTTCCTTTATGAAATTCCCTCAATGTGGATAGCCATTCTTTCTTGGCTGCTATGTCCAAACATCTGTTCCCATGTAAATCTTCCTTCAAATCAACACTTTCTGTGACATCTAGCTCAGTCAACAATTACTGTGGCTTTCCAAAATGCAGCAGGTTATCTCTGTTACTAAATTTCTCCAATGCACCAAGGGAGTGAAGGACAGAGGTCTCACACGAAGTTTTCCAACATCAAACAGCCTCAGATAGATAAAAGAACTTCTTCTTCCCCTTGGTTGGGTCAAAGGGAGGATGTCTTACCGCTAAATGCAGTCAGAAATGTGTCTCTTGAGCTGTGCAGAGCACAGCAGGGAGTCTGCAGCTGGGACTGGAAACCAGTGTGGTGTTGGAGGTGGTGACTGGGAATGCATCCTTCCTCTTGAAGTGAGTTTGGGACAATGAACTTGCAGCTAGACAAAACAAAACACTTTGTATTTTAGGATGTTTCTTTAATTATTATTATTATTAATGCGACAGAGCTATATTTGGCCTCATACTTCCTTTCAGAATAAATAAGTTTTCTTGCTTAGAAAAGGTTGGTGCAGAATATTTTTACACAATTAGTATTTTTTGGAAACAAGTGTCTATTCAGAAGTAGTTTGAATCACCTTAACAAGATGAAAGAAAAAGATGAGATCCCCTCTCAGTCTCCTTTCTCCAGGCTGAGCATCCCCAGGGCTCTCAGCCTTTCCCCAGAAGGGAGATGTTCCAGGCCCCACCCATCTTTGTAGACCTCTGTTGGACTCTCTCCAGCAGTTCCCCATCTTTCTTGAACTGGGGACCCCAGAACTGGACACAGTACTGCAGATGTGACCTCACCAGGGCAGAGCAGAGCTCAGCAGCTCCCCAGACGTTGTTGTTGCACATGTGTGTGAAGGAACAGAGCTGAACAGTCCATCAAGAGCTGATGCATTCCCTTCACCCATCATTTTCCACCACCGCATAACACACTGCCATTCTCTCCCTGCAGGAGGACTACAACCAGCTGAGGCCCCTGTCCTACCCCAACACGGATGTGTTCTTGATCTGCTTCTCAGTGGTAAACCCTGCCTCGTACCACAACGTCCAGGAGGAGTGGGTACCTGAGCTGAAGGTCTGCATGCCCAATGTGCCTTATGTCCTCATAGGAACACAGGTAACACTCCTTTGGGGCACAGCTCACCTCTGCAGGGGTTCTCACAGCTTCAGAGCTAAGGGCTGGAGTCTGAGGCTTCCTATTAGACTTCGTACATGAAAGCCAGAATTCAGCATTAGAGGGAAAGTCATAGACTGAGAATGGAAGCCAACATTCAGTTGACCCATTGAGTTGGTCACAACTGGTAAAACTCCTTATTCATATGTATATTAATATAGTATGAAGACATAAAATCCTATGGGGATAAAAGATTTCTGATAGGTCTTTAATGGGGGAAAAAGCAAACATCAAAGGCTGTGGCTGGAAGCAGAAGCTAAATTCAAGCTCAACTTTAAGACAGAGAATAATTAGCCAAACTACTTAGAGACATAGGAAGGAAATGGCTTCCCTCATGCTTTACATCAACATTACAATTACTGACTCACCATCCCACCTGTGCTTCAGGGGATGTTAGACTGAATGATCAAAGCACTTTGTTTCAGCCTTAAAACCTATGAATCTATGGGTTTCCAAGACACAGACTGGACAGAGACCATGAGAAGCAACGATGCTGAAGTCAGGAAAATGTCCAAATACTGGGCAGTAACCTAAACCAAATTAGAGAAAGAGATCAAATTCTGAGCAAAAATAAAATCCTCGTGCCATAGGAAAGTCCAGTTATTCAAACACTGGCTTAGTTTCCCACACCGGAATACCCTAAAACAGTTATCCTTTGGAACACACACTCTGAAAATGGGTGGTTTTGAAATGCCAGAATGTTTCATTTTGATATTTTCCATGGAAATAAAGGATTTTGCTTCAAGTCAGCCATCCAGAGCTGTGTGTATCTGGTCTGTCACCGTGTTTTACAGGTGATGCAGTGCAGGATCACAGCAGACTCCCTTTCCAATGTGGCTTAGGCTTCTACCAACACTTTCCATGATGTATTGTGAAAGCCACTGAGAAATGCATCCGTACTATGCTGCAGCCATCTGAGCTGTGGCCTGATAACTGTCCAATAAGAACTAAGCCATATTAGACAGAAAATTTAAGAAAAAGGAAAGAAAGGAAAATACATATGTAATTCATTTCTGAATTCCCACCTGAGGCTGTGAGGATAGACATCCTTGTGCAAGGATATGACTACGGGTTTGTAAACCTATGAATATATCTTTCAAGAATTACACTCAGGCAGTACTGAGCACGGGTTTTGTGTGTTTTCTACTAGATTGATCTGCGAGACGATCCCAAAACTTTGGCTCGTCTGCTTTACATGAAGGAGAAACCACTCACCTATGAGCATGGCGTGAAGCTGGCGAAGGAGGTAACAACTTTTTGGAGTCCCATGAAATCAGTCGATCACACCTTTCTATTGGGTTTCATTCATTCAAGGCAATCTCTCAGCAAGGCTCATTGGTTGTTCCCAGCCAGATATTAAACAACCTGGAAGTAGAAACAGATTTTGGCTCCTTAGCCCGCTGCTTTGCTGCAACACCCAACCCACCTCCAGGCAAAGCAATAGTGGGGAAAGGGGCAACAAAACAGATTTTACTTCAGCTAGTAGCAATTAAGAGCTGCCCCTCTGGCACCCTCATACCAAGGTTACTCCTTTCACCATTTCTCTTCCCCTAGCAGACAGAAGCACTCCAGTTCTGGTTATTCATCCTGAGGTGCTTATACTGCTAAGAAGTCCTGAGCCACATCTCAGTCCCTCTAGCCAGTGACAGATAACAAGAACACTGCAGCCAATTTTCTAAATAAATGGGAAATGTGTTTCAAGAGCATCTAATATCCCCACTTTTCATTTCATTGCATCTCACTCCATTTACTTATGCTTGGTAGCCAGAACATAGGGACAGAACACATCTTTTTTGCATTGATAAATTAGACAACGCTAGGTGCTCTCTCACTCAGGATGATCACTGGGCATGTCCCTCAATTCTATAGAGCCAGATACAAAACAGAGGACCTCACCCCACTTTCTCTAAGGTCACGACAATATTCACGCAGAAGGATGCTGGAGCAGGGTCTCTCTACCTCTCCAGACAGTGGGTACTCACTCACACTTTCTCTCTCCTTTTTCAGATTGGAGCACAGTGCTACCTGGAGTGCTCAGCCCTCACACAGAAAGGCCTTAAGACTGTCTTTGATGAAGCAATCCTGACCATTTTCCACCCCAAGAAGAAGAAGAAGCACTGTGCAAAGTGCCACAGATGCTGCACCATTGTATGAAGTCACTCGGAAAGAAAAGTGAGATGAGTTCAATGAAAACAAGCAGGTTAGAAAGGCAATGAAGGTCATATGCAACTGAAAAGGGGAACATGACCAGAAAAGGGTCCTTTTTACCCAAACAGGAGCCCTCCATTCTGTGAAACCTCCAAGCTGTATCACAATAGGCCAACTGTTGTCTATGTGCATTCCAAAACCTTCAGAGTTGTATGCAGCCTGTTCCCACCACTGCAGACTGTGCTGAGCCAGCAGAAACAAGGATGCCTGCTCCTGCTTGATTCTTCTTCACCTTAGGAATAAGAAGAAGGCACGTTGTGGCAAAATAAATAAATAAATAAAGGGATAAAAGAAACAGAGCAAACTCAATTTGTGGCCTTAAGGAAGAACTGATCAAAATAAAGAATTTGCAGTACTTAGGAATTTAATCTGAACTGACTGAAAGAACATGGAGATCTGTAGAAATCTACTATGTAAGATATACGCTATAGGTAGGATGTACTTTTGAATTACTTTTCTTTTATAAAACTCATTACTTCAGGATATACTTCTGTTTGTTCAATCTGCATGGAAGCAAAGGTGGAGCGATTCCAGTTTGTCTTCACTTCACGGTGAAACTTCTCAGCGTCAGTATGTTGCTGCACCCAAGCTATCAAAACAGATCAACATTTACCTCCAGACTTAAGGAATGTTCTAAACTAAAAAATGCAAGTAACTCTATTTGTACAAGGGAATATTCAGGCTGAGCCATGTTTCCATAAGCTGGGAAAGGAAGAACTGAGTTGTAGTATTTGTGTACTGAGACATTCTGCCACCAAAGAATATTGCCCTGGACATGAAATACCAGCTTGGAACAATCGCCTTTTCAAACTGAGAACATGAAAGAGACACATTGCCATGGCAACTGAAAAATTACCTTATAGATCAGCTGGAATTCTACATCCCACCCAGCAGACAAAAATAGCAAAAGCCAAAAAGCCAAAGGTCACACCGATCTCAAGTACTTTAAGATGATCCAAGTGCCTTATGATTTTTTTAGAGTATCTCATGTAAAAACCTTATCAAAGCAGAATTATAATCATTGTGATTTACTGTGGTCCCCCTCCTCTCATTCATTATTTCGCTTCGCTCCCACTCTTCCACAGTCTCATTGCAGTAAGTGCTGTTTAAGTTGCAGTTCTCAGCAGTGGGCTTTCAGAAGATGGGCTGCAGCCCTTAGCACAGGGGTGGTGAGACCTCAAGGGAGCACAAGCTGCCCGTAAGCTCCCTGTGCTGCTGGAAAAATTGTGCCTTTCCTCCCATCTGCCTTCAGGAACAATGGCAATGCCATGAGATTGTCTTGTGGATTTCATTCCCCAAGCAGAAAATCATCATGGCAGAAAATACAGAGACCTCCTTGCAAAAGCAGCATCTCTAACTGGCATTTTGAAAACTGCTCAAACTAAGCAGCAAACAGAAGAGAGCAATCATGATGCAATGCCCCATCCTTTACCCATAGAAGATGACAGATCCAAGTTCCTGTTTTCACTCGAGCACAAGTTTTATTTACCACGGACACTGACGGAAACCAGATCAGACACAAAACATTTCCAATAGAGATCAATCAAAACTGGCCAATCCTGGGGTCACTGCCACTCACCACCTCTTGTGCTGCACGCAAGCATGGACGATAGCTAATATTATGCTAATGAATAGCTGTACAAAAGAGAGGCTTCTTTACTGCTGGCAATCACTGTGCATATCTTCTATCATGTCCCATAGAAATGGACTGACTGACACAACACAGCTCGGAGCGAGGACAGAGCTGAGCCTGGTGAAGGAGCTCATGTCATGCCATAGAGGCTGTGCTGCTGTCCCAGCACTGAGCATTCCCAGCACAGCAGGGACACCAGTAATCAGCTGATCTGAGAGGTGTAACATGGTGTTAGAAGAGCAGGAGGAAAACTAGGAGTGGCCAAAAATCCACTGAAAAATAAAAGAAGGGTTTCAACAGAAAAAAATAATGAGAGCTTCACTGTGCTGCTGCTTGCTTCAGTGGAAATAAAACAGGGTGATGGCTTTGTGATTTAGGCTGCTGTAAAGCATTAGCCTATATGCAACTCTGGTTAAAGTAAGTGAAGTATGCTGTAGCTGAAGTGCAATGGAAACACTCAGTTTGGAGCTGCCAAGTATTCTCAGAGCTTCACAAAATACAGAGGAAGCAACAATTTAGACCGACAGCTGAGCTTATCATAAAATAATGAGCACAGTGGAAAGTGCAATATAGCATTCCCAGCACGTCAGAGAAAGCCACAATAACCAGATGATATTTTTGCCTGGTATCAGGGGTGCCTATTAATGCTGATGGGATGGGATGGGACAGACATATAAAATCATATAGGAAGTTGTACCATTAATGTAATTGCAGTGGTTTGAGGAAAAATAACTTACAAAAACCCATATCACAGAATCAGAATTGTAGGGGTTGGAAGGGATCTCCAGAGATCATCAAGTCTAACCCCCCTGCCAAAGCAAGCAAATATGGTGATGAAGAAGCTAAAATGCTACTATGCTGACTTATTAAACTGTAGAACCCTGCACAAATCGTTGCATAGCACTGAAAGCAGATATATGGAAAAAATATTACGACTAACCAGAGTTTTATTTGTATTTACAAAGTCTAGCACATCAAGTTTGCAAAACAGTTTTCAAGTTTTTCAAGCTAATTGAGACCAAAAGTTGTCATTTGGGAGCTGAAAGAGTGGGTGAGTGGTCACAATCTACGCTCTGTATTTCATTTATTTTTCAGTTCTCTTGCAACAAAAATAACTGATTCCTTCAAAAAAGACATGGCTAATGCAGGTCTCATAAACATCAGTCCTGTGTTAGGTTATATACACACATTCATCCTCGCAATGTGGCATTTTTCAAGGACCTGCCCTGTTACACCGCAGTTTTGGAGAGGAAGGAATAGCGCAGGCCAATAGGCTCCAGAAAGGTGCTGTAGGCAGATATAAGCAGACTCACTGACTATCTAGCAAGTCTTACCTAATGCCTTTCCTACAAACCAACAGATGGTACGTGAGCAGGCAACAAAGCTTATTTTCAGAAATATCAAAACACCAGGCACAGTGCAAGCACATGCGTAAGGCAACAGAGAGAAATTTCAAGTTATTTTCAAGCACCATTAGTAACAAGAAAAGAAAATCAATATGTGACTGCCAGCTGAACAGAGGTAGTTTTTTTCACTGTTAGATGAACTGGAAATCAAATCTGGACTTCACCTTCAAAGGAACGAAGGTAGGATAGTCATAAAGGCTATGAACCATCCCAGGAACCTATCTGAGCATGTCGTTTTAACGCAACCAATGTCAAAGCCCTACCTGACAGCTGCCTTTGCAGTCTGATAACATTTCATCACAGCTTAACAGAAATCTGCGAGATCTGAGAAAATGCATCTTCTTTGGCCTCTTCTGAAGTTCCGCTGGGAGTTGTTAACTTGAATTTCTCTGACAAAGAATGTGGAAACAAGGCTCCAACCCCACGAAGAAGCAATTTGTTCCACCAGGCCTAAATGCCACAATCCTGTGTCCTCCAGGAGAGGTGGGGAGCAGCTCTCAATCTGAGCTCCCCCTGCTGTCCTGGGTGCAATACTGACTGTCACAGAGATGTGTAGCTCATGAAGAGCAACCAATTTCATCAGTCCAAGAAATAAAAAGCTTAGTATAGAATCATGAAATCATTAAGGTTGGAAAAGAGCACTAAGATCATCTAGTCTAACCATCAACTCATCACCAATCGTTTACATTTCATGCTGCCTTGAATTAGGCCAAATTAGTGCCAAAGGCATGATATGGATCATTCCCTCAACTTCCACTGGACCTGACACTCATCTTCTACTTCAGCACGCTGGGAGAGTGACACAAAGGATTAGTGTAGCTGAGAAAGGAAGCTCCTCTTGCTAAGTGGGAACTACAGAATTCACACCACGTCCAGCAGCACCACTGAAACAATCATTCGGCAGCTGTCATTGATATTTCGCACATTTCTCCCTTTTTAAAGCACTGCTTCAGCTCAAAACAAACACAGCTGTCAAGATCTCACCCAAGATACTGTCTCAAGACTCCGGAGACCCAATTTGAGAGGCCTTTACAGGAGCTTGGAAAAGGTTGTAGAAGTTCTTGCAATTTCTACCGCTGCCTCCCATCATCACACCCAGCATCGCATACAGCGAGCAACACAGTGGCCAATTACACAGAGTGTGTATGTCTAGAAGATGTATTTTCACCATATGAGCTGGCACTTCAATCAGTAAACGTCCTTCTAATCAAATACGAAAGATGCCCATTTGCTCACATAGCTTACTGGTAGCCCATGACCTTTTCTTCAGCTTTTCTTCCCCAGTGGCACAGCAAATACCTCCTGACTCACTGTACCAAAACCCATCTGGATTAAAAATAAATCACAATGGCATCAAGCTGCCTCAAGGCAGGCTGGTCCGACCCACAAGCACAAATGGAGAAAGCACATTGGCCTTTTCTACCAAAGCAACGCAACATATGCTCCTATTAGCCCAGGGACCATCTGTTCTATGAGCAGTTTGAATGCAGGAATCTGGCTGCACATGCATTGCTCCCCAGATTTTCTTTTTTTGCCTGAAGAGTAGGTGCAATTTGTTTTATCCTGCTTAAAACATATAATCTATAAATAACAGAACATTTTCTGGATCCACATCTGTACAGGAGTGGAGGGGTATTTGCTGTGACAGCAGGTGAGCATGGACCAACCTCTGTCAGATAAATTCCAGACACATTTGTGCTCTAAGTAAAAGCAGAGATAACTCAGCTATAAATACCTGTTTTTCTCTTGGTGAATAGAGACCCTGTGAGGGCAGGAAAAAGCCTCCCAACGATTTCAGTAGTGGCTGGTGATCTCAGCTCTGTTCACTTAATGAAACAAAACACAAATACAAACATTTTTGATTCACAAAGTTTGGATAAAAATACCGATTAGGAGGAATGATTGCAACAGAAGAACAGCATCTTCTCTTCTGCTTTATTGGAGAGCTGCAAAATCAGGACCCAGAGCCACATTACAATGCAATTTCACTTTAAGATGCTAAAGGGATGTCAGTAATTAGAATGTTTATTTTTAAATTATTATTATTATTTTCATTCTACTTTCTTTTCTTCAGTTAAAGCTTTCAGAAATCTGTGAGCAAGAATATATTTTTCCTGGGTGGTTCCAGGAACCCCAGCCTCAAATAAGAGTCAGAAACTCTTTGCAAGAGCCAAATCAGCTCACAAGACCATCTATCACAGAGCAACAACATGAATTGCTGTCAATGGTGAAAAATCCCTTTGACTTTGAAAATACTATTAACAGAAATAACACTAAGCAAGATTCCCCCATCCGTCCAGAACCATAATGTGGTATTTGGCTGCTTCCAACTCCAATTTCAGGATGGGATTTTCAAAGATGCAGTGTTTTGGCTTCATTTCAGTTCTTGTGAGGACAATGGAAGATTTCAATGGGCTCCACATATGACAAATGTGGAAAGCATTTGAGTCTCTTTGTATTTCCTCTTTTTCTGCTCCTTTTTTTTTCTGGTGACTGACGAAGCCTTGAGCACACAGATACGCTGAACCAGGTTCAAGAATCTTTTGTACCTCTTGGCTGCTGTTTGCTTACTCTCTAAAGAAATTAGGCATCTGGAGACTTTGCTGATCTGATCTTTAGCTCAAGCTTTGGAGATGGGATTTGTAAGTCCCGTTTTCAACCATCACTGAGGCTGAAGGTGCAAATGATTACATTAACAGGGTAATATCAAGACAAACAGGTTTGACACTGCACGCAATGCTGTCATTAAATTTCATTTCATCCCAGTGGAATGGTAGCATTCAGGATGCCAGACTGAATTTTGGATTGGTTTTGTTGATGATCAGTTTGAGCTCTCCCTGATATCATCACTGGCAAATTTTGACTTTGATCAGAGGTTAATGAATTCACAGCAAACAATTGCCACAAGTCTACAGTTTTCAGATCTTCCAGCACAACAGTTATCTGTACAGATAGAATATAGAAATTGTTGTCTGATACCTGTCAAAGTAGTCTGGGTGTAAGCCATATCCATAGCGTGACTGTCACACCGACTCTCCCAACACGCTTGCCCAAAGGAGGCAGCTGCTCTACCAGCATTACTGAACTGGCAGGAAGTGCAACTGTCCTGCCAATATGGAGTAAATGAGCCCAAACTTTCAACAAACTTGTAAATATTAATTCATGAACAAGCACTATCGTAAAGCTGCCAAAGCCTAATTCACTCATGAGCAAAAGTGACCTTAGGAAGCAAGGCCGGGTTGCCAGGTGGGAAGGCACAAGACAGCTGCCCTCATCCCTGTGGCATGACCTATGGACAGGGCTTGGAGGTACCCTTGTGGAGTCACACTGGGACCCTTGGAGCTCAGCAGCACCTTGTGACTGGGAGAGCTTCCAAGAGGAAGGCTGCAGAGAGGAGGAGCAGGGAGACAGACCCGGACTGTCCTCAAGTGCAAGGATAACTGAATCCAGTTGAACCTGTTATGATGTTGATGCACTTGTACAGGCATTTCACTGCAAAGAGATTCCCTGCTTCCCTGAGAGCATTTATTTCCTTTCCTTTTGCATAACACTTCAGCAATACTTAGAGTACCAGTGCAACAATTTATTCACACTGAGTTTGATTGTGAAGCAAATGCAACAACTTCAGCCCAAATCAGGACCTAACACAGCACCCATCAGCTGTTAGCACATTATTTACTTGATGTGAGCAATAGAATTTCTCTCTTACATGTTGCTATGTGCAATCTCTCTGGAGTATAGGGGTGGTAAAACCAAAGAACAAGTACTAGAAAGCTATGTTTGACTTCTGAGCGATGTTAAGCCTTTTCAAAGATGAACCAAATCTTCAAAATTCAACTCAAAGCAATAAAATTTCAAACCAGGGAAAATCATTTTTCCAGGAATTGTTTTGCATATTTTAAAAACCATGTAAACAGTATTAGTTTCCTATTTACAGCACGATTCTGTACTCTTTAGCTTATCCTCTTTTAAACATGTAATTATTGTATATTGTAACTGCACATTAATATCCTCTATTGTACATAGCTTATTTTAACAAAATAAATGTATTACTAAGTATTTTGACAGCATCATTTGAAGAAGGTGTGCTGCTCTACCTATTGTCCCAGATGCTAATCAGGCAGGAAAAACACACCCTGACATATACAATTGCTTTTGCATGATCCTGGAACCACCTGCAGCTTCCAGTCTCCCCTCCAACAATGCAAAACTTCTAACAGGAGGTGACACTGGTGATACAGAGCTTTGAGAGGTCTCAGGCACATCCCTTTCAGGAAACTGCTGCTTAAGCAAACCCACTATGGACAGGAAGGTGGAGAAGTGAGGACTTGAGGTGGTTGGTTTGTTGCTCTTCCACATGTTACTTTTTTTTCTCCTTTAGATAAAAGGTTCTTGGCATTATTGTTTGTGGCCTCCACTGAAATACCACAGCACCAACAAAAAATTTTTTCTCCCCTGAGTGAATATTTAAAATGCTTTAGAGAGAAGCCAGAGTGCTGTGGCCTTGCAGACACACGAGCTCTCTTGGTAGAGCAGCTAGGAAAAGCATTAACTCAAGTGTTGGGAGCTTTGAGAGGAGGTTGTAACCATGTGACAAACCTAACAAATGGATAACAAAACCTTCCAACACAAACCCACAGCAATGGCACTGAAGATGATGAGCTGCTTAACACTTAGCTCAGACATGAGACAGACGGGGAGAGGCAAGAAAGAAAGGACAGTGGTTAGAGGGCCAAAGAAATTACATGAGGAAAGATAGTCCTTAAAGGCAGTACTGGAACGAAGAATACGACTAGCTCCTGTTTTCCCAAAACTCAGCACAAAATATCAAGGGAGGGGAAGGAGAAGGGAGGTGCTGCCTTCATTACCCAGCTTTTCATTTCCACATCAGAATCAGTCCCATCAACCAGCTAGTTTGGTCTTCAAATTGAGACCATAGACAGCACCATTCCTGAACAGTACCCCCACCTCTGACTGGGCTAAAGCAAGTTGCATAGAATGAGGGGAAATGGCCTCAAGTTGCACCAGGGGAGGTTTAGGTTGGATATCAGGAAAAACTTCTTTACAGAAAGGGTTGTTAAGCGCTGCAATAGGCACCCCAGGAAGGTGGTTGAGTCACCATCCCTGGATGTTTAAAAACCACTTGGATGTGGCGCTCAGGGACATGATTTAGCGGAGGGTTGTTCGTTACGGTAGTACGGTTAGGTTGTAGTTGGACTCGATGATTCTATGATTCTATGAAAGCACTGCGTGACTGCAACTATTGCTGTTCACGTTGGAAGAGGGACACAAATCCAAGAAGCAGAGTGCTGTGCAAGATGCAGACAGGACAAGAGACCCACAGCTTTCTCCAAAATGCACTGGGGGGAGAAAAATGGCTGTCACTCCCATTGTCCAGAAGGGAAACTAAGGCAGATAAGCCCACTCGTTTGCCTCTGCTCACCTGGAGTGTTGATGGCAATGCCAAGATCCAAGTTGTATAGTCACGCTTTCTCCATATTTGCATCTTCTCCTTTCTCAGCAAGTAGGTGCAACCAACTCCCTTCTTTCACTGCAGCAGGTATTTCAAGCTGGGAATGGTTCAACACTAAGGCATTCTCACTGGCCTCTCTGCAAGTACCATTCTCACAGGGACATCAAGTTCCCTTCTACATGTAGGGCATGATTTCTTTCTCTTTTTTCCAGGTAGTGGAACTCATGACAGATTAAACCTTTCAAGTGGTCTTCGTGGCAGTTTACAAAGATTTCTGCCTGGTGCTGGTGGTCAGTGTCCAGGTGAAGGGAACAATCAATGATTTCAAGTATCAAAATTGGTGAAAATTTACCACAATGAAGACCTACTAGCATAAGACCTAAAAAAAAAAAGCCCGAGATTTGCAATGACCAGCAACAAGAATCAAGAGAAGCTGTAAATGCCCCATCCCTGGATGGGCCAGGTTGAACGGGGCCCTGGGCAGACTGATGTGGTGAGAGGTGCCCCTGCTCATGGCAGAGAGTTGGAACTGGATGGTGTGTAAGATCCCTTCCAACTCAAACCATTCTCTGATTCTGTCATTGTATGGAAGGATGTACATTCACCACAGTTATGTCACCCACAGTAAATCCACAGCATCTCTATTCACTTTTGCTCTTCTCCTTAAAAGACCATCCAGAAGTGTTAGCTGAGATTCAGTCAATACATTCTTCCCATACCTCCCCTTCTGCATCCCAAGTCTGGATGCTGTTACATCAATCAAAACCTTCCTTCACATCATGCAGTGTTTTCTTCCAAACACTTGCTTAAGGTTTCTACTGCCTCAACATATCTGGGTACAGGCCGTATTTCCTGCTGGTTGCAATGGAAGGAAGTTGCCACTTTGGAATCCCATTTCTAATCCCAAGATTATAGCACAGCCAGACTCTGTGAGAGAAATCCAGCAAAGGAAATGACTTCGCATTAGGATCGAGGAGATGTTTTGCAGGTGTTCACAGCTCTGGCAAAGAGTTTGTAGGAGCTTACATATATTCTGTGTGAGAAAGCTTTATGCATAAATAAAGAAGGACACATTGATTTAAATTGCATCCATAATACAATTTGGGGGTTTTATTAAGGGGTTTTATTTATTATTATAAAATAATTTGTAGGTTTTCCATAGTAGTTGTGATGCTGCTTAGAACAATAATGAGATTAGAGAGACTGCAAGCTGCAACTGAAAGAAAACAGAAGGACTTTTTTTAAGGCAGTTAAACTCACCATCACCAGAAAACTTCTCCTGCTGCTGTTTGACACGGAATTCAGAACTACTGAAGGCAGATGATAAAATTTCCTCCTTTCTACTCAGCCACAGGGCAGCTTTCACAATTCCACCGACAAAACATGACAGCAACTAATACATTGCAATTCAGATTAAAAACAAAAAGATCTGTCTCAGGGAGGATAGGACACTTGGGGAAGTTTCAGGCATGCAACTGTGGGAATGGAGGAACTGCATCCAGAAGACACTTAATCAGAGGGGAAGGCAGGTGCTGACATTCTCTCAGCAGCAGTCCTCTGCTAATGGCAATCTGAGTTGTCTTTGTAAGCTCCTGTGAGTCTCCTGCACTTGACCAAATTTTGATGCTTTCACATCATTTCCTACTTTGTTCAGGGGAGAGAAATGAGGAATGAACGTGGATCTGTCCTCCTCCAGGTGGGAGCTGGAGGACTAAGGCACTTACACAGCTGTGTTCACCAAAGGGGGGATGCTGCAGCAGCTCCCATGCATCCCCCAGTCTATAAACAGTTGTTCTGAAGAGGTGTGGACCAACCTTTGGCCTGTCTGCTGCCTTCCCTGCCCTAGGCCTGTCCCACTCGTGCTGGATGCATTATTTGCTATCAGACAACTCCTCAGCTCTCCCTTGAGCACTTCTGGCTGCCCTCTGTGCATCTCCTCCCTGAGAAACAAGTCCCTGTGCAGCTGAGCAGTGCAGGGAAGTGTGGGAGCACTCCTCATAGCCCCCTCTTTCCCATCACCTTGGCCAAGGCTTGCTGAAACCGAACCACAAGCACTGCATTTTGGCTCGGTCCCTCTAACTCTGGAAATTGTCAAGAGAGGCCTTTTGGGTTGTGCAGAGCCTCTCTGGTTTTACATGAAGCCAATTCTTCTCCTAGGCAATCCTGGACAAAAGCATTACACATTTAATGTGCTTCTTTCTGTTTTTTAAGATTTTTTCAGCAGAAGTGCTCCAATTAAGCAAATCACTGAAATATGCACTTAACTGTAAGTCCATGGATGTTAATCAAGTACTTGGCTGAGTCAAGGCTTAGAGCGTACTCCCCTAATTTCAAGGTGGTGATTTGATACCCATTTCCATTTTACTGGCTTTACAGCCTTTTCTTTGACAGATATTCTTGACAGATCTCAGTGTAAGAAGAGCAGAAGGGGCAAGAGGGGGAAATGTTGGTAACTCTTACATTACTGCTAAAACTAAAATGAATAAAGGCTGTTCTACCAGCGGTAATGCCTTTATGGCCTGTTTCCAACGCCTCTGTAAATATTCCGTCCATGTGCACCTTGTGCATGAAGAAAGGTCCCACACTGTGTAAAGCCTGGAAGGAAGGGAAACAGCATCAACTTTTCTTCCATAGGATTTGCTATTGTAAGGCTGTGTTCTACATTTCTACAGAAAGAGAAGAGGGAACTAAATGTTATCTGCCAGAAAAGCCATTGATTAGGAGCATTAGATAGTGAGACCAAATTCTGGGCTGACCCACGCCCTCTGTGAGACAGCAAGGGTGTAGAGACAGGGAGGAACTTGACCTGGGGAAGGAGAGCTCAGGCAGTCTCACACTCAGTGGTGGCTGTAGAGCAGAAGTCGCAGTTGCAGCGTATGGCAACTGGGTAGGTGTAGAAGGGATCCACGCCAGGGGCACACTTGGGCAGCATCACTGTCACCAGCTTGGTCTCATTGTAGGTGCAGACACGGTGGTAAGATTCAATGTAAGGTGGATGCAGTAGTGGCCTCTGTGGGAGAGAAATGCGGGCATCAGGCAAGATGCAAGACAAACATCGGGGTCCCTGGTTTTCTCAAGAGGAATAAACAGCAGAGCCACTGGATCAAGATGGAAGGGGCCATGGAAACAGCAGCAGTCAGGCTGCACATCCTGCAAAGCCCAGCAGATACATGCCATGGGGGGTGTACCTGGCACTGCAGGCAGCATTGAGGCCTGCAGTTTTTCATAAGATGAACAGCTTGGCCAGAGACCTCAACCAACAAAAGAAGACAGTAGCCTGAAGGCCCTAAACCCCAAACTCCCACATGGAACTACGGTGGCATGGATCTTGCTGAAAAGTGATGTTTTCCTCAACAGAAGCACCCGTTTTCCAAAGACTCCAAAGACAGGACTGGAGGGAGCCCACTACAATCCTCTCCCTCACACAGATGGGAAACAGCCTGAAGTAAAACAGCCTGGAGACACTTTAGCATTTTCTTTCTTTCTCTCTATGCTGTGTATAGAGCCTGCCCCAGGAACAGAATGATGGCATGGAAAAGAACGGATGCGATGTTTCAGCAAGAAGATATCCAGACACCCTTCCTCTTACCGGCTCCTCCATCCAAGCACACCGTGAGGCTCTGTAGAAGCTGTTGAGCCTACAGCCAGATGCATTCAGCTTAACTACATCCCTGTGGTATTTCACTCTGCAGTCATCAGAACTTCCCTGAATAAATTAAACTGGGTTTGGCCCCTTGAGCCGTTCAGTGACAGAAAGGCCATGAGAGTCAGCAACTTGCTCTCTGAAGTGTGTGCAGACTCGTGCTCTCTTTCTGCCCCTCTACACTCCCAAAGCATAGCTACTTCATATTTATACAGAACTGTGATTTAAAACAGGGCCAAATTAGAAACAGACATTATCTTTGGGATCTGTTGTTCTGGAACAAAATATATTACCCCTCAACCAAGAGCTCCATCTTAATCTCAAAGGAATTTTCTTTCAGTAAAGTAATAAAGGCCTCCTCTCCTTAAGTGTTTGAGCTTTAAGAGGCTTTCAAATTGCATAATAAGAGTATTACGTAAGCACTTCATTAATATCGTCACATGATGCACATCCCCTTTGAGACAGCGCAAGGACGGAGGGAACCAATTACAGCAAAGTGCTGCAGTGGGATCACAGAGCAGCACACAGTCCTTGACTATCTCACTGTTTAATGCTTTTTTCCTGAGGAAAGAGTCTCACCTCCCAGGTCTCGCAGCGTCCCCAGCACGCATCTGTGGTGATCCGCAGCACCTTGCAGCCAGGCTTCTTGGCCAGGAAGGTGAACTCGCGCACGGCGCAGCCGATGAAGGTGCGCAGGTCGATGGCAGAGGTCTCCGTGCCTCCATGGCCAGCTGGCAGCAGGAGGAGCAGAGCGCCCAGGGTCACACAGGGGAGCTTCATGCTGAGGAAGAAGGGAGAGGAGGGTTGGGAGAGCCAAGATGGTGGCACAGTGCAGGGGCCAAGAAGCCCAAGTGCGTGGGTTCAGCCCAAGAGCTGCGATGCCCCTTCTTCCCCTTGGGCACAATGTTCCCCTTCTTCACTCAGCCCAAGAGAAGATAGAAGATGAGGGGTCACCTGCTCCCAGAAGGGAAAAGTCTTATTGCAGCAGCCTGAATGCAATGGCCACTGAAATCTCCATATTGCAAGCTTATCATGCAGCAAATGCCTTCCTATCAGTTAGGCTGCCCTAAGCTTGCACCAGGCCAAAAGGTGGAGATGGGTTTTGGTTGCCCTCTCACTGCACATATATAGAGAGGTCAGCACCTCCTAAAAGCAGTATCGGTGCTGCCAACACTCATCTGGTGCTGGGTCATGAATGCACTCTTTCTTCCATAGGAAGAAAGATTCTTTTCCCTTCCTGCACTCCTTACACCTTACACCTTACAGTCAAGCTCTAACTCCACCAAGCCAGTGAGCAGGGCTGGTTGGACAGGGATGAATGTGGCCAAGGTGACCAGAGGAGGCCCTCCAAACAGCCACCATCAGCCAAATCCCTCTGACACTTGCTGCCTTTCAACCTCAAACTTTTGATGAAGAAAGCAATCAGTCTCTTTGGAAAATTGTCAGAAAGAGAAAGAAATGGGATGTACCTCAGGCTGTAAGCCATCATATCCACTTTATACCTCATATACTTGCCTTGCATTTAAAACATCCACCTAGAAACCCCAGACTTGACATTTAACTTAGAGGGAGAAGGTTGCCTACTGAATATGGTGCACAGCCCTGCGCTGAGGATACATTTCACATTAAAGAGCTTAGACTTTTTGCCTTGTGTCTCTATGCTCCTGTTAGGCTAAATGCTTTAAATTAGCTAAACTGGAATTTTAGATCAGTATATGGTCATGGTGTTTGCCACAGTGAACCCTTCATATATGTGGCTAGGCATGCACTGTAGTCTTACAGATGTTTAAATGAGTAAATGTTGACCTATAAGCTTCAACAGTTAAAGAAGAAAGCTAAATTTCCTTATTGTTAATAGCAGACATTTGAGAGCAAAGAGACAACCTTCCAAACAAATTGAACACTTATTCTTCACCACCTTAGCAAAAACCTGCTGCTTTATTCATGAGCCAGAGCTGTTACACAGAGCAAACACAGAAGCACACTCACCCAAGTTGGAGTCAGACCTCCTTCTGCAGGTTTAAATTGCAGATGGTGTTTCAGGATGTCAGAGTGAGCAGCAAGAGATCTGCACAGCAATTCTTGTCAGGTTTGTGCTGACTAGATCTCCTTAGCAGCTGCTATGGGGCTGCTTAATTGCACACATTTATAGAAAGGGTCTTGTCAATCAAGGCAAGACAGAGGCAGATCTGTACATGAATGACCCAAGGCATCAAAGTCACTGACTGTGAAGCAAGCTGCTCCTTTCCAATAGTGATTAACTTAAAGTGTATTGTTTCATAACACCAAACCTGAAACAAAAGGACCATCTTGGTGAGTGACATCTGCTAATAAAGTAATGAGCGTGCACTGGGGCAAATGGGATCTTCATTTCCATAGCAGAATTGCAGTACCTTTGCAAAGAGATTGTAGGCTGCTTCCTGAAGTAATCATTACCCTATTATTTAACAAATACTGAGTAAACAACCTGAAGGAAAACTTGGCAAATATTTGTGCAAACAAAGCTCTGAATTTTTGTCAACAGCATAAGACCTTTTTTATTTGATTGCTCTGTACAAGCAAGGGCAACAGATGGGGGAGAACAAGAACCTGTCACACAGGTAAGCAGCACTGAGTAAAGGGAATGTGGAAACTTCATCCATTAACTTCACCATGCCAATACAAGTTCCAGCCACTCGCAGGACAGAAGGAAGCTGAGGAACCTTGGTACTAGGAAACGCCAGTCAGCGAGTTTCTAAAACACGAGTGAGAGAAATGCAGCCATACACTCCCACTGCAGCCTCAGAAAGTCAGACTCCCCTTCTCACTGCTGGACAGAGACTTCCCAGTTCTGAATGCTTTAGTAGCCAGTCACAAAGAGGCCAAGTGTCAGTGGTTTCAGACTGCCTAAAGTGCTGCTTATACAGACGGCCACAGTAACACAACCCAAAACTGAGAAGAGAAAATGCCAGAGAACTTTAGTTTAGATCAACTCCATCCTATGACATTTGAGATAAATGAAATAAAACACCATCTGTTGGTGTCATAGAATCACAGAAAGGTTTGGGTTGGAAGGGACCTCAACCATCAGCTAGTTCCAATCCCCCTACCGCAGGCAGGGTTGCCAGCCACCAAATCAGACACCAGATTAGGTTGCCCAGGGCCCCATCCAAGCTGGCCTTGAACACCTGCCAAATGCATACTTCTGCTGGGTTCCATTCCAGCCTTCTGTAGTTTGACCTGGAAACCAGCAACAAAGCACTGAGTCAATGTGACAGTGAAGCACACAGGAGCAAACAAGGTATGTTGCATTGGTGCTCTCGCTGTTTCAGGGTGAATAACCAATGGTTTGGGGCCTTGGTTTCACTTCCGAAGTCAACAGCATAAATTTGGAGTAATAGCAGGACTCAAGTTCAGACTAACATCTTGTGGAACCCACAGAATTCTTGCTTTCCTTTACTTTTCAGCTTGGAACAGCCACTGTTTGCCTGTATTTCTTGCTGCCGTGTGGCCCTGCTATTTCTCTGATCAGTAAATTACATTTGGTTGCATGCAAACACACTGATTCGTATATGGCTTGCTATTTGCTGCTGAGATTTACCATTTCTCTCTAAATTAGGAAATAGCGACTGGAAGAAATGGAAGAGGGAAGTAATTCTGTTGTCTGCAGGCTCAGACTGACCTCAGGACATTCTGTATAGCCAAGAGCCACTGTCCCTTCTTTAGAGATGACACATGGCAGCAGAGCCTAGATTAGATTCTCAGTTCAGATAAAGCAAACAGGATATGCTGTTGCCAGCACCAGCACATCATCTTAACTCTTCTCCTAGTAAAGACCCATTAGATGAGATGCTGGAGGAGGAGTACGGAACAAGAGGAATTGCAATGGATTCCATAGATCTCACCACCAGCCATGTCCTGGTACCTTTCCTCTTACTGAAACCAACAGAATCTGGGAAAAGCACAAGAGTCGAGGCCACATCAGATCACAGGGAGGTCAAAAGAAACTGCCAGTCTTGCCACTGATCTAAAAATGTTAGCAATTTTCCACCAAAAAACTCTCTAATTTTCTGCTTGTTTCTTTGACTTCACGGACCAAGACTAAAGCTATTATAAAATAAACCTTTATAAATTTTCTTACTAGCAGAGAAACCAGGTAAAAGTGAAAATATTGGTCAAAATTTTCCTTCCTTTGATTCTGAAAATGTGCCAGCAAAAATCATCCCAAGATTACAGCCAGGCACAGGAAATACATGCCAGATGGCAGATCAACCAGCTTTGACAGATTCTTCTTCTTCTATGGATTAGGAAAACAGGGGCTGGACTTCTGCTCTGTGTAATCCATTTTGGAGTCACTGATTCTGCTGAGATTCTGTTCCTGTCTTCACTTGTACTGAAAAGCCTCATGAAGTGAAATGAGAGACAAATTGCAAGCTGACCTTGCTCACTTATTTTCTCTCCTGAAAGTTCTGTCTACCTGTGGGGCAGATGCTGATTTCTGAAGGATTTGCACCACGTCTCATGAAAAGCATGAACACTGGCTTTTTTCCAGGTAATGTTTCATTGGCTTTTCCTTTTTTAAGGCAATTAACAGATATACCATCAACACATACACTTGGCCTTCAGTGTACAATAGAAATTTAAAAGCTGCATATTTTTATTTTCCCCAGCTGGTTCAAATCTATTTGAAATAAAGGGTGACAAGAAGATACAACTTCTAACTATGAGTGTGTCCACCACTTAGCTTCCCATTCCTTTTTTGAAACAGGAGGCAGAAAGAGATCGACTAGGGGAGGACCTGTGTTGAAAATGGTGCATCCACTCATCCATTCAGGCTTGTGCAGCTTTTTCTCTGAATTCTGGACAGGCAGAGCACAGAAATCAAGTATGCTGTTGGAGGTGTCAGGGTTATCAGCACTGGTAGCTCGCAGCTTTGTCTGCTCATCATTCAAACTCAGGTGAATCTCAGGGGCTTTGCAAAAGAGCTGCTGGGGAAGCATGAAGCCACCCTACACAGTGCGTAACATCAGAGCTTATAAAGTACATGTGGCCTTAATTCAACCAGTTCCCAGCTAAAGCTAGGACTCACAGCAACTCTGCTGGCTCCTGGGTGGTTTTGCCAAGCAGGGAGGATGCCTTGCTCCTGACCCGGCCCTTCACCGACATGTTGTTAGCAGAGGTCCCAGTATAGAGCCCAATGCACAGCCTGTGCCCTCCAAGAAGCCTTCTGGAAAACAAACTCTCTTGTTCAAAAGACTTTGGGGCTCTCAGCCCAAAACATGGGCAGTACCACAGCTGCAAGAGTGCTTGGACATGTGTAGGCTGTTCACTGCCTTTTGGATGAGACCTCCTGCTCAGTCTTTCCCTATCCGCTCTCCCATGTATGCAAAACAGAGCAATACCAGGTGCTATTCACTTCAACACCACATGATGATCCACAATTAAAAATTATCCAAACAGATTAACACTAACACCCTAATTCTCAGCCTTGCAGGGACTTTTTAATCCCATCCCTGTCCCTCAACAACGATCCCCACAACTTCAAACATGCCCTAATGTATTTCTCCTAGTACTGAAAATCTGTAAGGATTATTTTTACTTTGTCTGGACACAAGATACTTCAGGTACTATGAGCAATCAGCCTGTATCCTAATTAATTACAAATTCAGACAGAAATAAATAGCAAGGGGAGAAAAGGTGCGAGCTCACACACAGGCAAAGCAGCACTGACAACAACTGTTAGTATTTTGTGTAGCATTTGGAGTAAGTTAAAAAAACAACAACTCATCAACACTATTCTAACAAAACAGAAAAGAGGTTTTCCAATGACTGTTTGTCACATTAGATGTCAAACTTGTGGTTTCAGATTGAAAACATGGGTATTTTTCAACCTGCAGAAATGTCTAGGTTTCGAGCCAAATTTCTTGGTCTTTCTATCAGAAATAAACTTTTTCACTACATTTTGTGGGATGGATACACTAGGAAAAAAAACCCAACAAATTAATTGGCATCTTGTGGTTATCAATAACATCACTGAGTTTGGAGGAGGAACAGAAAACCAAATCTGGTGGAGGTCTTACAAATGCTCTTCCTGAGATGCCTTGCAAGTAAAGAAATAGAAGAGAACATGGAGGTGAGAGGGTATCAAGATGCTGTGTAATATCACCATACAAACAGGTTGGAGGAAGCAGGCTGCAGATATAGGCAGGGAGGTAAAGAATATAGAGTTAACTGACTAAAAGTTTAAGTGGATTCAGCCATGAGAAAGGAGATGAGATGCTACTTAACGAGACAGTCCAAGGGGAACAGTGATGTTGAGCAGTCACACAAAGTACTGCAGGAGCCATGTGGAGGCTGATAGGCCAGAAGAAACTGTTTGCCATTCATACAAGCCAAGCCAGTGTCTAGATAGGAGATCCTAATACACTGGAGATCACACAAACGAGTTTACACAGAGAAAGAAGTTGTAAAATATGTAGTCAACACAAGCATATGAAACAAGGAAGAGTTAAGGATGGCTCTCACAAACATCAGGAAGGATGGCTGTGGGTTCAGAAGTAACACAGCAGGAAAAACAGATAAGGAAACAAGGTGGTTGGGCCAAGTTCACAGGAGTAAGCATCCAAGAGAGGTTAGGATTCTGGTTAGAATGGAGTGAATTAGGAAGCCGGGGTTGTGAAGAGATAGGAGATGAAGCCACGTATGGCCAATGTAATTTGATGAACTCGCTGAAAAAAAATCATGACCAGACTGACTTTTCCCTCACCAGATAAAGAAGCTTTATCTAATGCCAGACTTGGCCTCAGTAAGTTGTTTGCTCTTTGCTGGGAGTTCTGAAAAAAAAAATAAAGGATAACCTTTATGTCCCAAAAACAATATTATGGACGAGTGTATGAACATTCCTTAATCCATCCTCCCAGCTGCTGCACGTGTGTCCTGGAATGTGACTTTCTGTCATCTGCTATATTTGTAAAGAATGTGATGAAATGATCTGCAAAGGGACGAACAAAATATGTTAAACCTTGAAAGGGCAGCACTGATCTGCACATTAAAATCAAAGGAAGCAAGTAAAGCTCACACAAATGCTCTGACAGAAATACTGACCCAACAGTGCAAGGACAGTTACAATTTAAAACTAAAAATTAAAAAAGTGATAAAGCAGATCAGTTTGGCTGATATCTGCCCCAGGCCAGGCCAGGCAAATACTGATTCAGGTCTCTCTTAATGAAGATTGAAAGGGTAGCATTATCAGGAGTGCTGGCTGGCTGGAAAAAAGAACTCATACCTGGAATGGATGAGGAGGAAAGTAAAGCCACAGTCCCAAGCCCAGGCTGTGGAACTCCTTAGTCATAGTCCTCAGGAGAGTAAGGCAACTCTCCTTCCTTTAGGCTACCATGTCCTTGCTCTGAAAAAAATGCATTTGTCAAGTATAGCTCCCCGTAATAAGGAATAAAACACCTCTAATTTGGGGGAAATTGACATTGACAAACCAAGAACAAATGCATGATACGATTAGAGCCTGGAAAAAAATATTTTGGAGGAAAAAGTAGTGCTAATTTAAGACAAACACACACACAAAAAGTCAAAAATGGGATCTGAAAACAACAGCCACCAAGTATGCTTACAATTGACCATGATTGACTAGCATACCCTGCAATAATGTGAAGACATGTCTAATTAACTCCAGAATCATCCTCAATACAGAGTTGTGCAGACTTCCCAGGAGAACACAGAATCCTGCTTGGCATGAAGTCCTTGAGTAACTCCCTGGTTCCTGCCAAGTTTTGAGTTCTTTTGACATCTCTAAGGCAAGGCAACACGTGGGTGAATGAAAAATAAATGGCACCCTGTAAGCGACAGCTTCCAAGATTAGCATTCCTCTCAGTTCAATGTTTCACCTTGTCTCAGGGGAAACTCAAAGAGGTAAAATGCCCGAGCAACCTGAGCAACACCTGCAGAACTGGGGCCAGAACAGGAAAAGTAAGCATTGATATAAACAAGCACTGACATATTGTTAGAGCTCATGGGAAAAAAAAAAAAAAAAGAAGAAAAAAAAAACATTAATTGATCTTAAAACATTAATCACAAAAAGGGGTCATTCTTTGATCACCGAAACACTGCATCTGCATTCCCATGGATGCGTGCATCAGAACTGACACACACGTTCTCTGATGTTGGGTAGAGGTTGCAACAGCAGTGCTCAGTGACATGGACCCCACCATGCGACCTGTATCCAAAGGATTCATAATACCTGCACAATACTAGGCACTGTAAGTACGAGCACATAAGCACTATAATAAAACTGCTATTATTCCGTTGAATTTGCTATTAACAGCCAAAGGGCTTGACGGAAATAAGAATTGAGGTGGATGAAATGTTGGACTGTTCTACAAAAAGCCCAGCTTTTATTGTTTTAAGACAACCTGAGCAGAAACGTAGCAGAACAGGAGTTACTTAACTCTGAGATGACAGCACTATGTTTCACTTTTTTATTTTTCAGGATCCAGAATGGAAGATTTAAACTTGCAGCACTTTACTCCTGTGCTTTCTTTTTGCCTTGATCAAAGCTGTACTGAATAAGTGACTTTGAACATCACACACTTTAACATGTTCCTCAGTTCTCACAACTGCTTTTCAAAGTGCGCAAGTAGAATCACAGAACAGAATCATAGAATCATTAGAGTTGGAAAAGACAGAATCAAGAATGGCCCAGGTTGGAAGGGATCTCAAGGATCATGAATCTCCAGCCCCCCTGGCGGCAGGGCCGCCAACCTCCACATTTAATACTAGACCAAGCTGCCCAGGGCCCCATCCAACCTGGCCTTGAAGACCTCTAAGATCATCCAGTCCAACCGTCCAACTGTCTACCTACCACCAATATTGCTCACTAAACCATGTCCCTCAGTACCATAATCTTTAACCTGTCCTCAGCACATTTTCTTACCTGCTAGACTGTTTAGGGCCATGATTCTGATTACATACAGTCCCTTGCAAATGAAGAATTCAAATCCAATGCAGTTGGCTGAACAGTGATACGGGCGAGAGCTGGGCAATCTAATTGCACATCGGGTAATTGTCTGGAGATCTGCTCTCAGTTTACTGCAATGTGAAAAAAAATCTCCAGTAGATGTAGATGTGATGTAAGTTATATGTGACTGCAACAACCGATTTAACTCAAATCACTTCTGCATTCCATAGCTTTCCTCTAACGGTCTTCTGAAATAAGACTTAAGGCTTTTATGACAGACTAGTGGGCAATGACATAACTCCATTAATCCTCTTATCTGGGCTCAGAAAGATGAAACTTCTTAGAAAAAAAACTACAGAAGTTCAAAGATAAATAAATTATCTTAATTCATTATTTTCCCCATTGTTCACGTCCTGAGCACTGGAAAAAAAGACACCTCGTTTTGACACGCATCACCACCAGTGCTAACGCTCTGTTTGCAACACTGCTTCGGTGATGAGAGAAGTCTACAAATTACACAAAGCTGGAAGTGAAGTCTCCTGAAACAAAGCTACTGTCTCTTCCTGTGAATCCTTTTAGAATAAGTTCATGGAACTACTGAACTAATCAAAATCCAGTTAGGAAAACAAATACAACGAGAGTCCCAGATCCTAAGAGGCACTTGGCCAAATCAAAGCTTGTTACAGCCGAGACCCAGACAGTAACCTGCAAGAAGCATGAGCAGCAGACAGAACCAAATCCTCCAGCCTGAACTCTTTTCACCCTCTGGGGAAATGTGAAGCTCCGTCAACAAGACTCTGGAGTTCTCAGACTATTTCCAGTCTGAGTTCATCACCCAGTTCCCAGTGAGTTTAACAAGCTCCTCATGTGCTGCCATCCCATGTCACAGAACCAGCATGGCTCACAAGAACACAGGGCTATACAGAAAAATAGGTTTCATCAGGGCTGAGTAACTAACCTTAAGACCTTACACAGACAACATAGGTGACCACAGAGTTGCTCAAATGGTTGTCAGTAACTGAAAAATTAACAGGACAGGAGCACGAGAAGATGCCTCCTTTCACCCATTAGCACCAGTCTGCAACCGTCTTACGGTACTCATCCCATGTCCTTCCTGCAGGGATCTCTGTTTTCATTCTGCTGCAGTGCAGCTGGAGATAGACAAGCAAGTTCTTTGTGAAAGAAGAACACGCAGGCCATAGCAAGAATGTATTTAGCACTCCATTATTTTTTTGTTTTTTGTTCTTTTACAACTATCATAAAACAATCTTGAATATCATCTCTTAGTCACGGTCCGTCTCCAAATCACCCTAGTAAGCCAAGCAAACAACAGGCACACTACTGCCTGGCAATTTGTCCATGCTACCACACATGCGATAAAATGCCAACACCAGCACAGAATGAACAAATGTCCTGTCTGTGAAGGCAGCTCGTACATGCAGGGCTTTCTAAAACACAGCTCTGCTCCATCCCAAAAGGGAACAGCTCTCTATCATTGCAAACACATCCTTCATTATCACTTATAACTAACTTACAAATTCAGGAATTATAACTTATTAAAAGCTGTTGATATTGACTTGACCTGGGAGTTCAGGTAGGAGCCAATCACTTTCTGCTTAGAGATTAACTGACACAGATTAACTGAAATAGAACCACAAATTCAATTGCATGCTGCTATTGCTCTATATCTCTGCTCTTCTCCCAGCACTTTACATTCAGCAATCTTTGCAGGATGTGTCCAATTTAATTAGACTGGACAGATAAATCCTGATAGAAACAAAATGCTTTTGTCATTCAAAGAGACTTCCAAATCAGAGATTAATTTATAAAGATCCGAGAGTCTGACAAGACAAGCTTCAAACTTCATAGGGCTTTCTAATATATTTGATTCGGACAACTTCTGCTATATTCTCTTGTGCTCTAAGGTCAAATATGTAAATCATGGCACAGTGTAATTATTTCTTGCTTTGCTGGCAGCTGGCATGTGGTGGACAGATGCTGAAATCCAGCTGTTTAAATCCTTGATCAGCCATTTAAGTTGAAACCCAGCAGTGAAACGACTAAAAGGTATGTTTTCAGAGTAGTATGCCAAAACGTACCCCAGGGATTCCCATTCAAGTTGAATTACTGAAAGACTCTGAACCCCATCAATATGTAAAGAATACAACATACAGATGTTGCTTTATAAGGAAAACGCATTACAAATGACTCACAGATAAAGCTGGAAAGATACTAAAACGCCGGGTTTGACCCTAAACACAATGTAAGAAAATTAAAGGTTTGCCTCATTACTGTCCACTCCATGGAGACTGGTTCCAGGCACAGTACTTGTACAACCCCAAGGATGGCAGTCAGGTACCCATTTTCCTGCTTTGGAGTGGTATTTTCTGCCTAGCACAGAGAGCTGTGGTGGAACTAGCAACGTGTCTCTGAAGAGATCGGTGACAATGACAGCTCCTGTACATTGAGTTTCACAGCCTTTTGCAACTGAGATAGTACTTCATTTATTTTTAATCCAAGGAGCTACAGTGTTGACAGAATGATGAAAATTGGCTAACTTGTTGTTTTCTCCCATTTTGTTTGCTTGATTACATGCGCAGGACTGTGTCCACGCAGGGTTTTGGTTTGAGGGAAAAGCTTCACAAGCCTTCTTCTCACACTTAGGAGCAGGCAGTGACTCCAGGCTGAGAAGCAAGGAGTTCTCCATCCCAACACAAGGGCAATTCAAGAATGAGAAGGAATCTTCGTGTCAGAGAGATGTGGGAATGTCACCCTCCAAAGAACCCTGCTTTAGGCACTCCATACACCTCCCTGCTCCTTCTGCTGCCCTGTCCTCAGCTCTGAACAGAAGGATCCCAACTTCTCTAACCCCACACAAAGGCCAGTTTAAAGGAGTCACAAACCTATGGAGACTGGGAAATGATGGGTAACTTCTCAGGGTGCCCTTCCTCCCAGAATCCGATCAGATGGCAAGAAATTTCATTTGGGCTACTTACTGCTGGGGAAATGCCAGGTGCTTCTCAGCCAAGTGCATGTCTATACCCAACAAATTGTTAGCCTGTAAGACAAAACTTAAATGCTCAACCACCAGAACGGCACGAGCAGCCAGAGCGAGAGATCTAGACTGGCCTTTTGCTGGTATGGCTATAAGAACCCTGCCCTGAAACACTGAAAAGGGGTGACTGCATTAAGCATTTTTCCTAGATGTGGTCAGGTGTGTTCATCATTCAGAAATTATTTTTTCCCTGATTTCTTAAAAATCTCAGCATCCCTGAAGGAAGATAAACGTTGCAATAGATTTGTCTGGTCTTCATTTTCACCCCTGCTGTCGTGGCTCAGAGCAGTGCATTTCATGTAAGCAACAACTGCAGTAGAAAAGGGTATTTCTCTGCCCCTGAAAGCAAAAATCTCCTTTCAATTTCCATAGTAGCACGATGCCATCTTTTTAACAACGGCACCCTGTTCATAACCAAATTATTTCATACACAGACATCGTGTCTAGACAGCCTCAGCAAAGACAGTCTCTACTTAACATCAAGGGGTTGGGTTTTATTGTATGTTCTTAAGTGTGTGACTGCAGGCTCACGCACCATCCACAAATAAATGTATTCAGGTTTTCTCTAGAGGCAATGGGAGCATCCTTCTAAGGCACGCAGGAAGCAAAGTGGGACTGCACTTTGTTCTGAAGCTTACGTGCATAAAAGCTCTTTAGAGGTCATGCAGCTAATATGCACAAAACAGTAGGCAACATTAATAAGATAAATTTACTGTGGGAAAAGGAAACTGAGTCTACATCATTCCTATTACTACTGTCCAGTTTCCCATACAGACACAGTAAATTTGCCCAATAGCCTCGCAGACCTTTATTTCACTTTTGCTGACAGCAATGGGACTTCTACCAATGACTCCAGCAGGAAGAGAATGAAGTTTTGCAGTTCACAGAGGCAGTCCTTGCCTGCCCTTATCACACTTCTGAGCTTAGAAGAGGGAAGATCTCCCTCGTTCACAAAAGCATGAGTGCACCCGAGGAAAAATCATGAAACATTACTGATAGGAGTGTGAACTCTGGAGGGCAGGAGGGGCAGCTTCAGGAAAAACAACCAGAGCCTGCAAGCCAGAGGCATGTGTTCTGGGGCTATAGCGGGTTAGGCAATAAGGAGAAATGGGAAACCTGATGGCTGGGAAGCCCAGGGGAGCAGGTGAAGGTCACCCCACAGCCCTCTGACTGCAGGACCTACAGGCAAAGAGGAACAGATATTCAAGATATTCAACCCTTCTTGTCTTCCTGCCCAGCCCTCCATCTGCAGACAAAAAGAGAAATCCTCCAACCCTGTAAGCTGCCAAAGAGATATTTCCAGATGTTACACAGAGAATGCATTAGCATGAAAACAGTGACAAGGATAATGGATGAGACTGACAGAATGCGAACACACGGAAAACAATTCAAGGTTACAGTAAAGGAAAATACATTTCAAAGCCTCAACCGCTGCCAAGTCAGGCAGCACAGGAGGGAGAAAAGCCAGCATGGAAGGAAGGTCACACGTTTTTAACTGACAGACAGCATTTCCATAGCAAGCTTGGTATTGATGAACCTAAGCCTCACCTGTATTTGTACATTGTAGGTACTGGAAAAGACTGCTGCAAGGGAAATGCTTCCCCTTTTATCTAATTTGTTGTTGCTGTCGGTCTGTTCAATAAAGCACTATGATACTTTCCCCAGTTCTGCCTCAGGACCATCCCATGACCATCCTCCAGTGTATGAATGCTGGGCAGACTGTCATCCCACAAAATTAAGCTTATGCAGAAAAGGCAAGTTAAGCTTGAGTTCTTCTTTATGAGTGCAGGATCTGGATTTCATGCTAATACTCCTTGCTGCAATAATGATGCAATCAAGACAGGATATCCTACATCATTAACTAATTGAAGCTTGATCAAAAGAAAATACCATTATGACACTAAATCTCTTATTCATAGGTTTTGTTTGCCTAGACAATAAATCCAAGCATTACATTTAATTATTGTATTTCAAATCCCAATAATAGGTTGATTTTTGTTCCATTAAACTACATGCAGCACGTTTCATTGGCAAGCATTTTAAACTGGTTTGGTAACTTAGAATAGGAAAAGAGAAAGCAGTTTAATGATGGTGGATTTAGCAGGGATATAAAATCACGCTTCATTAAAGGGGAAGGGAGTTTCTTAACAGTATAACTGACTTAATTAATATCTTTCTCTAGGCACTGAATTAACAAACAGCAGACTGTACATGAGTGGTGATTGGCAAAACTGTGATCCTGCAATTGAATGTTGGGGCCTTCTTGGTTTGGTCAAGCAAGCCTGAATCATTTGTTAGAAACCAGGGGCTGCTGTTGGAACAGAACTTCTCTTAGTTCAGTTAAGGAGCCTCATAACTCATCATGGTGAAATTTCCTATGGAAACAAGCTCTGTTACCTTCCATCTGCACCTGACTGCTGACTGTTCTCTTCTGTCCATAGCTCTGTCACAGTTAAGTTCAGTCATGTGCCAGAGGAGTCTGTGCCTCAGCTGTACCTCCTTCTGGACCATACAGAAGGGCACAGCATGACTGCTTCTGCTGCTCCTGGATTTTTTATTTTTAATATAATTAATAATCTGGAGGGAAAATAAAGATGGAAAAGCTGATGGACTAAAACGCCATATTAGAATGCTCCCATATTCTGAAAAAACATACAAACCCACAAGACATGCTTGGCCTGGCTGAACTGTATTAGCTTGAGAATCTAAAAGGCTTCACACGACCTGTAAGGATCTGATTTTTGGACACACTGATCACAGGTAACTTTAAATTAAGGCATGATGTTTCCAGGAGCTTTTGGGGATAAGTGGACATCAGTTTCTTTGCGGTGGAGGGCATGAGACAGGAGTGCTGAGATTGTGCTCTAGAGGAAACATACACGAACCTTCTCTGGAAGTACAGATCCTGAAAGCAGCTCCTTTTTTCTCTCCTTTTGTTCTGCACTGCACAGATTCGAATTTCCCATCAGCAGAATTATCTCTAGAGCAAGAGAAAACAGAAATAGATGGGGTGGGAGAAAAAAAGGGGATAGAAAAGTCATTCCCTGTGTGATCTTATACCAAGGCATCAAGCGAAAGCCATTATCTCTTTTCCTGTTCTGTTGCACTTATTGCAGTAGTACTGGAGCAAAATTGATGTAATTCAACATTTGCAAATACTTTACCAACAAACTCTGAATAACCAAAGAGATAGCAATGGGATGCAAGGTAGGTGAGAAGTCATTTAATGGCTCAGGATGGAAATTTTGGTGAGAGTTAATCCACTGGCAGTCATAACAGAAATAGAATTTAATTTGAAAATAAACGTTTGAACAGTTTCTGCTAAAGCAGAGCTACATCACAAGGTCCTTTTAGAACAAGGCTCCTGAAGGCCACTCAAAAAGCCCCACATTTAGCTCACCACACAGAAAGACGTGTCCTTGCTTAAGGCCAAAACACCCACTGGTCTGGGCCATCAACCTCTCCCCCTTAGGAAATTCTGAACAGAACACGTTTTGTTCAGCTTTGGCCCATTGCAAGCACTCCTGGCTGCGTTGGAGGAGCCTTGAGCAGGAGGCTGGCATCATTCGACATGATGATATGAGCGGGGGCAGCGGGAAGCGCTCTCTCCTTTGTATTCCTTGGGGTAATTCCAGTCTCGCCAGAACTGATGCTTGAAATAATCACTAACCATGTGAACAATTACTGTCTGATGAGTGCCATTCATGGCAAATAGCGATAATATCCCTTTGTGTCTGTGAAATAGTCTGTGGACTAATAGACTAATTACTACTGTCTGAACTCCACGTGTCCTTGCTCCAGAAATCAAGACTGCATTTTGCCAAATTTCAGTTTACTCTGAGATGTACCAACTGCAGACTTCAGCTTACGGCCTCCAAGATGCCTGACATGAGGACTGCATAACAGAGATGCCCATTTTTGTTTCATATATTCGTGTGCACAGCTATTTTCCACTGATGTACGTTACCTGCAGAGCTGATGAAGTCTGTAGACATTCAGGGGAGCCATCACAAAAATCAGAGAGGCAACAGATGAGCATAATCCATAGTCCAATTCAGTACATTCCTTCCTTACTCAGGCCGGTTCTGCTAGAGCCTCATGGTGCTTTGGCCAGTAGGTTGGCATCCATAACCTCAGCACAGCACCCTATGAGACAACTGCTCTGGCAAATGCTGCCTCCTGGGCCGCTGCTTGCTCTGTGGTAGACTGCAGTCTTCACGCAACATCACAAACTTGTCTCAGCTGGTGTCACAGTAAGAACTTTGAAAACAAGATTCAGAAGCCACGTTGAGTATCTTAACTGTCTTTCCCATCCCCACATTCTTTTTTCAGGACTTTCCCAGCTTCAGGGCCAATGCAAAACACATTCCCATGTTTTCATGTGCGTATCAAAGGTACAGGCCACTGCCCAGCAATATAAAATATATTTTTTAAATACACCACGATTTCCATTTATCTTATTTCTAGCCTCCTGAGTCTTCAGAGATTTCAGTGAAGAAAAGCATTAACTAGGCAAAATGAACTAAAAAGCACTCGGGAAAAATAATAAAGTTTCTGTCTACCATTTTTCATGTGATGCCGTGGCTCACTGTGGGTTCGTACAGTTCTTATCAAGGTATTACTAACAATTTTGGGATATTCACTCCGGTTTCAGCACTTAATCTTTAAATACATATAGCTCTGAATTCACACTGCAGGAGTGTATCTCAGTTCCTAGTTTAAAATCCAGACTATTGCTTTGCTGTGCATGGAAGCAATAATTGAACAGAGACTTGGGAATAGCCTTTACCTGCAAGCAAAGTCACTTTTGTAGGCCATGGGCTTGTGATCTAGGATCCAAACTTAACGCAAGATAAACTAGAAGCTCAGATAGTACATGAGAAACGAAAACACTCCTGAGAAGGAAAGACAAAAGATGAAAAATTAGCAAAGCAATTATCGTTAGAAGAATCGGGAAACTAAGTTTTTAATTCCAGTCCTTTAAAGATTGCTTTCTAACCTGCCTTGACTGAAGATAAATCCTACCCTGAAGGCCAACTTACTGCGTGTTCTGATTTTGTTGTGCTTCTTTGAACATACTTGCCTTGTAATAAGGAAGCAAAGAGGCAGAAGGAGGGTAAGTGATCTGAATGTGGTCTTACAAGCACCTAAGAGATTTCTGATAATGAGCTCTGCTAACGAAGGCACGCAAGATCCAACTGCTGAAAATGTAATTTGGAAAAAAGTCAAAATGGAGAGAAATATAAAGAATTACGCTACTGGAATAACTCACCTAGGAAAAAGAACATTTCAGAGCCAGTTTAATAAATACTGACCTAGCTTTATTGCTAAAGCTGCTCATCAGCACTACCCCTCACCTGGCTCTACCCTCAGTTCCCTCCAGAGGCTGTTTCCTTTGTAATTAACCATCTTAAACCTTTCTCCTCACTTCCACAACGCAATGCAGAGCAGTGCAAGGACTGAAACAGCAGAATGATGCTACAAACGTTAAGTCTTGTTCCTTCACCAGCTGCAAAGTGTAAGGGTCAGATGGCTTACAAAGGACACAGCGGGGATCTAATGTCTGTCCTCTGTCTCCACTGCTCTTCACAGGCTTGGTTGCATGCAGCACAAGGATGCTCATCATCATCATGAGAGGACCTTTAGAAACAATATGTAATGAAAACTAGGAGTCTGCACTGGTAATTCTGACAGAAGCACAAGTTACCTCCTCTTTGGGTGATCTTAGAGTACTATCCTTACATTCAGCACACAAGAATGGACAGCTGGTAGCTGGAAGCTCTCTGTTGAAAAGGTAGATGAAGTTTAGATGGGAGGAGGTAGGAAAAAAAAGCCAAGCACCTGGTAAACACTTCATTGCTTCTTTATTTAGATGCACCCACAGTACAGAGCCTCTTGAGCATGTGCATAAGAGGAAGATTACACATTTATAGCTGGGAGCACCATTGAGTTCGAGTTTGTTTGATACCATTTTTAAGAAAGTAAACTATTTCCAAAGAATGACATTTGAATCCAAGAGCTTAAGACCTGCTTGTCCTTTATCCAGAGGTGGAAGGCATTGTTATTATTACTTTGATGTAAGTAGAAGACGTGTTCACAGTCTGGTTGGACCAGTCTTTATATTTTTATATGCACCTTTTAATATAATATAAAAAATGTTTCATTTTCCCCCCCTTCCTACAAAGTGTTAAATGCATCTAAATTTAAAAACAGTAATGGACCAGAGCATTCCTATGGGGAAAAATGAACTTTTGCTGCCCTCTCCTGCTTAAACAATGAAATGCTAAAATATTAAGATCTATGAATCTAATGCTAACTTTTAAACAAAAAGCATGACAGCTCATTCGCTATACTACAGTCAAAAATAGGCCAACAACAAGAAATGCATTGGTACTATTTATATTTGAAAATTCCTCACTTTACATGAGGTTATGAATACAACGTATTTACAGTAAGCGATCCAAAGAACAAAAACACGTATTCAGAGGTCATGGTAAGAAGCGTGTGCTTCTGTGGATGGGAAGCGACACCGGGGTTAAAGTTTTCAATGAAAAATTGGTTCCATCCCATTTCAAGAGATCGTAGACTTTAAATGAAAAACCGGGCAATGCAAAATCTGCTGCACCTATCGACGACGAAAACTAATCTGTGTCACACGGTACAGCTGGTAAGGGAAGCAGACGAGCCAAAATAAAGCCACACATAAATAAGAACATTCTTCAATCTTGCACTTCATCAGCTTTATCATCTTTTAGGGAAACTGCTTTGTGAGGACAGTCACACGATCAAGAGAAAACGCCATCTCTGCTTTCAAAGACAGAACTAAAGCCAACTCATTTTGGTTTTATTTGGGGGGAGAAAAATCTGTTCAGCTCTTTCCCTCTCCTCACAAAACAATACAGAGGTTTTTAAAGCTCCTAATATATTTTCCTTTCCTTAGAGTAGGAGAGCCTGAGGCTGTACTTACACATGTATAATGTACACACAGCTGCTGCTTTTCTTGCTCAAGCAATTCTTGGCTCCAACAGCCTTGCTTTTTTCCATATATAGGAGGAGATAAAAAAAATAAATTAAACCCTTTTATTTATGCTAAGAAAACCAAGATTAAATGTACTAATGAAAGATCCAATGGCATTAGAATACTTTTATTTAAAGCATTCCAACCTTTGGAAGAGAGACAAAAAACACTCAAAAGCAATGAAAGGAAAACAATAAGGGAGACTTGCAAGATGAAAAAAGCAATATGTGCTCAATTTAAAGTATATGAGAGGAACTTTACTTTTACAGTCGTTATATCCCCATGACCTGATGCAATGCCCTTGTGCTGAAAATGCAGTTCTTTCCTTTTAGCAGACAGCATTCAATCCTTTCTCCTGAAACCAATATGGCACAGGACACGAGCCGTCGCCCAACCACTGCTCTAAGAGCAGTTAATGACAACATTTACACAAATAAAGGTAGTTTCTGGAACTCAACAAGCAAATGAAAGCACAATTAAATCGATGCACTGATCACACTTGGGCCCATTCGCTGCCTTCTTCTTTGCCTAAAACTCCAATTGATCCCAAAGGGAGCTCTGTACAGCGGTAGAATATCGCATTTGGGTTGCGGCAAACAGCGGACCCTGGGGGTACAGTCAGGTCACTGTGGCAAGCGCTTCTTCGCATACACCACAAAGTGCAACCTAGGGTCTCATCAGCCTTTTAGAGTCTCGTGACTAAGAGCACATCGTCCCATTCCATTCAGAGAAACATTCCTTCTTGGAAGTGATAAATCATCTACAAACTTTGAGACACTCCCCGCTATCCCCGCATCAGAGGTAATAAAATATTGCAACCCACCAGGTTCTCACCAGTTGTGTATGACCAATACCAGAACGTCATGTCAAAACCAGGAAGTCATGAACTAACAACACTCACCTAAACTCTAAGTACAGGACAAGGTGCTTTTTCTAATTTCACATCCTTCTGCTTTACTCCACCAGGTGGAACATTTCTTTTCTTGATTTCCATTATATCTCAGTTTTTCACAATCAAACAGCCTTTAAGCATGATTCAATCCATCCTCTTGTAAATCGTGGTAATTGCACACAGAAATCACACTAGTAAATACCTCTTTTGTAACAGAAATAAAAGACTGTCAAAATCAATGGGCTAAGGGACGCGATTTGTTAGAAATTTATTTAATCTTCAGCATCTCAGCTCGCACCTTTGCTTCAGCACTTTAAAATAAAATGTTTCAACTATGACAGTAACTGTCTAATTTACACTGTGTCCCAGCCAGTGTTCTTAGAAGCTCGTTAATCCCATTGAACCATGTTGTGTTGGGTGTTGCATATGATTAGATCCACCTTTTTTGTTTTGTTTTCTCCTGTCCCAGAATTAACAGTGCCAAGTTTTTACAGAACTGTTGAGTTTACAACATTTGTGTGTGCAGACCCAGGAGTACAAACTGTGACCTGATAATCCCGAAACAGTCAGTAGTCAAGGAGGGAATTCTTTCTCTTTTTTCTTTTCCCCCTCTTTTTCCATGCCTGGAAACAAGAAAATTTCAAATCCTACTGTATATTTAAATGGTAGGAAGAAAAATATACAAGCATGTATTTATACTGTATTTCTATCAATGGCAACAGGTCATAAATTCATGTTTGCAACTATCACAAAGACTCATGAACACCAATTCAGTTTTATACTGTAAATACTGCTCGATTGATGGTTTAGGATTATCAATTCACTGTTGTCGTATGACCATAACAGTTCAAAAGCATCCTGGAGTAAAATCCCAAAACACATACCTTTCGGTATATAATAATGCAACTGCATTAGCTAAATATTTACTGTACATAAGTTTTATCAGCATTTTACCTACCAAAGATGTAAATTCCACTTTCAAATACAAAGCAGATAGCCAATAACGTATACTTATAATACAGCCCTCTTCTTTATTATTTTTTTTTCTTGTTTTTGTTTTTTTTTTTTTTAATTTTGTTTTAAACAATTTGGTCACAATGCACCTTTGATATAAAAGCTTTATTATTAATACTCAGAACATTAGGATTTCCAGAATTTTTTTTTTTTTTCAGTAGCATTTGTAGAACCACTTCTGGTAACAAATACAGTAGTTAGGAATGAGCATCCAGATGAGAATGCAGAAGTATATTATCCAGAATCCTTTCCAGCTAAGACCATAGGGCTGGTACTGTGATGAGTAATAGTACTAGAACCACAAAAACACTATAGTATGTTTCTTAGAGGCTACATCCTCTTTTGCTGGAACACTTTATAAATACATATTAAAAAGTAAGGCAACAACTCCAAACAGTCCAAACTGCTATCTCAACTCATTTCCCAATTAGATCCATGACCACTGGAGATCAATGTCATGCTTGCACTGTTTAGCGTTTGTCTTTATTCTTTCAAAATGGTCCAATAAAAACATACTGTAGTAATTTAGGAATTAGTATTTCTAAAACAGCTCTGGTATGTGTGTCCAATGCCATAACACTAATACTGGTTAGGTACTGAAATCTAGGGTGTTACCACTGTCCATTTTTCAAGGATTGTGGACACTAATTTGGATTTGCAATAAATAGGTGCATGAATCCAAAGCTCCCTTTCCTACTATGTTTATCACCTACTTGTTTTTTTTAGCTCCTAATGTTCAAATTAAAGAAGCACCAGAGACAGACTGGTACTAAAAAATGCTCACACCAGTAAACAAAACTTTTATTCAGGACCTATGTCTTTTTTTCATGGTCCTGATCTGAATGGACATTCAACTTATGAAGATGTGCAAAAGGAAAGAAAAAAAAAAAAAGTCAAATTACAGTAAAGTTATCCAGAGAAGGAGGATGTTACACAAACTCATAAGGAAATGACAGTCTTTTTTCTCTTTTACTATAAATACACTTAACAGTTTAGCAGAAAGACAAGCTAAATTTTAAGATTGTTCACATTTGAAAGTTGTATTATACTCTCTGCTAACGATAAATAAGGAACAGGTCCTGACAATGAAATCTGACATTGCAATTTTTCATCAACAGATCTTTGAAGACTGGTTTTAAAGAAGGGTTAAAACAATGATTATGTTTGCAAAGTTCTGAGAAGTCCATCTGCTGTCCAAACTTTGGATTAAAGTCCTTATTTTTTTCCTTTACTTAGAGACAGGTATATACAGTGCTGTTGTAATAATGAAACAAATGTGAAATCTACTGTAAAGTTGCACAATACAGAAAACTGTTGCTCCATCTTCTACTACATAAATGTGTGACTCCACAGGTTAATAATGTTGTTTTGTTTCTTTGTTAAGTTGGAATTATCCCATCACGTCTGAGACCTCTCTTTAATTCCAAATCCTCCAGTTTTTTCCACAGTTCTTCGCGCTCTTTTTCTTTCTTCTTCTCACTGACAGATGAAACAAAACGAAGAGTTAGCAGACGAAAATAACTATTGATGTAAAAAAATGACATTAATTAGTAGTACTAATTAGCAGTACTAATTTCATTCAGCATATTTGCAATTCCTACATATACTTTAAGTTATTTCCTTTTTTGCTTTTCATTACCTACATAAATACTACTAAAAAAAAGTATTAGGACAAAACAAAGTAACAGTGCTCATACATGCCATTCTGTAATACAGAACTAAAAAAAACCATGGACTTCTACGGGGGACCAAATATCATTATTAGTGCTAATCTACCTTTTGTCATTTTCAAGTTTCTTCATTCAGGGCTTTCATATACCTCAGCAAAGGGAAAGTTCAGACACAAGATGCATCTTTTAGTCAGTGCTTTACTTTTTTTTTCCCCTACCAAATTCTATGTAGTATTTCCTTCAACAACAGCCTTTAATGGCTATTTTGATAAAATTAAACAGCTAAGCTAATATTTGCTTTACCTGCATTATTTGCTTTCTAAATTTCCTGTTTCTGCTGTAGCTTATTGTGAATAAATTCCCCTGTATTTCAAGGTGCAAAATGCATCCCATTTCTATTACATCACTCTGCACATTCGGATGAAGTGAAAAGCTAACAGTAATTGATACAGATTCTCTACCTGTTTTTAAGAATCCTGTAATCTGACATTTCAGTGGATTAGAAATACTATTCCTACATATCTTAGTTCAGCTGCAATGTCAACACCTGGTTGTAGTACTTTCAGCGTACAGAATAGGAAAAGCAACTTTTATCTTAGTCCCTGAAGATCAGTTAAAACAAAATAGAGCCCACTGTCTCTAAAACATAATATCACAAGAATAAATGAAATAGCCTGACATTTTCAGGCTATTTACCAGATGTTCTTTATCCTATCATTATAAACTAAATGCCCGCTTAGTAAAAGGCTCTGAAATGATGATAACCTCATTCAACTTACCTATCTGACTTAGCATAGTCATTAATACCAAACATATCTCTCTTCAAGATTTTAGTATTAAAGATACCTTTTTAAAATGCTGTTTCATTAATACAATTATGTTTTTCTGTAAACATTATTTTTTTCTTTAAACATCCTTAATTAATTATCCCTGTCTATACATGCAGTTATTTACATGCTTGAAAATGATGACTAGTTATCCAGACATGGAACACACTACACCAGTGTCCCATTCTGTTAAGAGCTGAGTTCCTCATATTAAGTGCAACTGACACTGATTTCAGTCACTGAGGTGACTTGAAAATGTCTGGATTAGATGACCAGACCTGAGATTCTCAGCCTCTTTTGCTGGAAAGCCACATGGTATTATCTCAGCTGTTCTAGCAGATTGAACCTTATTTATCATCGACTACCCTAGAATTCATGTGTCTTAGCTCACAGATCTGAGTCTTTAAATTTAAAATGCTTTATTATTTAACCTGTTAACTGTGGATTTTTCATATATAAAACTTCTTATTTTATAGCAGTGAAGCATAACAAACAACAGCATGAATCCAGACACGCAATTCTAAAGCAATGGCCTCCAAGAGACTTTAGAGACTACTAACATAGCAAGGTTTTATGACTTCCAGAACCCTTCACTTTGCTTGTGGGAACTCCAAGTCACACAAAAGTTCTGAATTCCTGAATTCCTTCTTCTTTTTTTTTTTTTTAACCTGCTACTTTGTATAGGCTAAATCTCTTGAGAAAAGAAACTGCACAATAACTGGAAAATGAAGGAGCATAGGAAAATTGACCAATTGCATATAACTGGGTTGGAACAAATGAGTGGAGTACCTAACGGATTGCACAAGCTCAAAGATTCAGATCAAGCAAGGCTTCTGTTTAAGAATCAAAAGTGTTGAAAGATGCCTCTGAGCTTTAAGACAACATCTAGTTTATAAGCATTGATTTGGAAAATCAAAACATGAGGATTTTCCTCATGTCTCTTTCCAAACCTCAGTCGTTGTCTTAAAATCTTTAAGCAAAGTGGTATCCTTAAACACTTGTTTTCTTTTATCATTGAAAAGCTTCACAGAAACAAGGAATGGCTGAGGTCAGATGGGGCCTCTGGAGGTCATTGATGTATCCCCTCAAGTAGGGCCACCCACAGCAAGTTGCCCAGGACCACGTCCAGGCAGCTTCTGAACATCTCCAAGCATGGAGGCTCCACAACCACTCTGGGCAATGTGTTCCACTGCCCACAGAGTTAAGAGCTGCTTCCAGATGTTGAGATGGAAACAGCTTGATACATCTAATTCTTTTGGAATACAGTGTCAAAAGGAGTTTCCTGAGACTTCCCAAGCTATGTAACAAGTACCATGTTTTATAAGGGGTAAAGATCAACTTATACATTACATTCTCTTACAACTTGCAAACAGTAAGCTAAAGAGAACATAGGGAAAAATACAGGCATTGTGTAAACTATGTATGAGATTTTGCAATTGCAGCTGAGTGCAAAGGAAAATCTGAACAGCAGTCCTTATGCACAGCTGACAAAAAAAGCTTTAAAAAGTTACCGCTGACGATCTGACTTGTAAGTGGCTGTCAGCTCATCAAACATGGTGCTGTTCATTTCCATAAATGCCTTCAACACATTGTAGACTAAAGCCACAATAGCCCTGTGAAACATTAAAAAAGAAGAAAGGAGTTTATTAGTTTCAGATGAAATCAAACAGGAAAACTATCTTCTCTTACCAGCACTTCTGTGACCAATTCTGCTCTTGCAAGTATGCTAATTTTTATTTCATTGAAACTACTTGATTAACACCTTTAAAGGTATGAATCAGTTCTTGATAACTCTAATAACTACTTACATGAAGCAAAGCAAACCTCTAGGGTAAAAGGTAACAACAGAAAGCTGTTAGAAATAACGACAGTCTCCTCCCTCATGATGCTGAACAATTCTGAATGCAACTCCAGGGATTAACATCATCAATGCTTGCAGGAGTACCAGAATTGAAACAAAAAAGGGTATGATTCATGCTTCCTTACAATTCTTCCATCAAGCTGAATAATCCATGCCTCTATGCAAAATACAAGGCTTTATTTCAGAAGTGCTGTCCTTGTATCATTACATTTCATATTCACTTTCACTTTGGTACATTAAAAAAAATATTAAAAAAAAAACCACTACCACAAGTGCTATGGATGAGATGTTGCCATATCTGTGCAAAGCAGTATATAGTGTATGAATAAACCTCTGCTGCCTTTGCTTATTGCTGTAACACAGAAGTCAATACACCACTGCGCATTTTGATTCCAGTTGCTTAACTGAGTAAAACAGGACCTGTTCATACAGAAAGAAGTGATGCACAATGCTAGCAATTTCAAAAAGGCTTCAAAGACATTCTGTCACACAAAGATAACTTAAAATATAACAGTATTTCCAAAGTAACAGGGGTTTGCTATTAGTCTGATTTATCTAGAGTTCAAGATTCCTCTCTGGCAGAGTTCAACATAAAAAAAACAACATAGCAACAGAGGAGAAGGGAAGGAAACAAATCTGAAAAACATTTAAAAATTTGAACAGATTATTAATCAAGAGATCCTGATTCCTGATCCAAAGCTCCAGGTGTCATATTCAGACACATGGCTGCTTATGAAACACCTCTTCAGCCAGCATGAACACCACAAATGCTAGGAATATTTGGAGCTAAACTATATAGCAAATGTGACATCTCCACATTCTCCTGTCTACCATTCACATCTTTTCAGTAAACTATCATTTTTGCTGTCCTCATTTATTTATGTTCTAATACACATAAAGATTCCTAAAATAACTTCTTTATTCAACAAGTTTCTTAATCTGGTTTGCCTGCTAATGGTACAACATTCCTGTAGGTATGAACACTCTGAGAACTGAAAGACTAGCATGTTCTCATTACTTGAAGCATCCCAGTATGTAGTACAAAAGACTGGACAGGGTGCTGGAAGGTTTGAGACCTTCAGTGCAGCAGCATGCCACTTAAAATGTCCTTCTGTAACCAGCTTTTACCATGGAAGGTTTCCAGTAGCATTAGATTTGTGATGAAAGCACACAAACTCGAGGGTTTGGGAGATGTAGAACAAAGAGCGATGTTTTAAAAGACGAAATAGTTTACAAATGCTTTTACAGTAAGATCTGAGCAAAGTATCTGGGATCTGAGCACAGTACAGCTCATTAAAAATACCAGGTTTACTAAACAGTAATCTCTTTGGCTTAAAAAACATTTCAACCCAAGGGTAGAATAGGTGACATCTAACTGTAACAATGCTTCTCATGACACTACTAGGAAATTTTGTTTAAAAACAAAAAGCAAAATCTCAGTAGGAAGCTACTAACCTGTGCACAATGGAGAACAGATGTATTTAAATAAATTTAGGGGGAAAAACAACTCTACCTAAGAAATAACTGATGTTTATATGCTCCATAAACATTCAGAAGAATGCTGGTACCAGAGGGAACAGAACCATCCATGATACAGCTCAGAGCTTTATTAATGCCACGCAATGTTATTCCAGACAACACATTTCCCAGCTGTTTATGAGAAATGCTTGATGAGCAACACTTTTTCTTCAATAACAATATAACACCTAATTTTTCTTTCTTTTAACTTATGAGAAGGTTTATTTTTATCCCCCGAGGCACTGATTTTCATACACATACCAGATAATTAATATCATTTTGAGCCAAGCTCAAGCACGGTCTAATTTATATTGGCATTAACAGAGCTGCACCTGCTCATGTCAGCTTTGAATCTGGGTATCTCCTATTCTGACATCCTTCAGCACACGCTTCCTAAATTGATCAGTAGTTTGACAAGAGGCAATTTTGAATTTAATTGCAAGAACTTACGGATTCCAGTGCTCTTTAGAAATCCTATAAAGGCTGGAAAACATGATGGGAAGTATGACATTTGAATTCTCCTCTATCAAACTCATGATGTATTCATTATTCCAATAGTACAGTGCTCTCTCAGCCACCTTTGAGTCAAAGGAATAAAATATTAACAGGAATTCATATACTTGTATTTTTTCCTAATATTCTGAAGCAAAAACAAACCACAGAAATTTCATTAAAATGAATTAACTCTGGAATTAAAACTCTATTTTTTAATCAGTAATATAATCTGTATTAATGAAATTGAATTTTTACACTGTAATTCAGACCCACAGTATCTACCCTCTCTTACTCCTGAACAACATGTTGAGAATCAATATAGACCAAGTGCAGATAATACAGTACTGCAGCTTTGGAAGTGAAAGGACAGTGGAACAACCTTTCCATCTCCTCTTTCCCTCCACCTTTGATTTCCCAGATGGAAGGATCAGACCAGCACTAGCATACAGGACGAAGGAAACTGGGTAATGTCCAGTAGCTGGGCTAAATATGGGAGATGAGATCTTAAACATGGGCAAGGTCCTAATTACAATAATCATTATGAGGGGCCAATTGGGAACTTGGAGAGAAAGCGCTTATGTACACCGTACTAAAAACAGATGTAGTCTAGGAAAGAGCCTATAGCAGTTGTATCACAGAATCACAAGGGTTGCAAGGGACCCCTGGATACCCCCCACTCCAACCCCCTACTAAAGCAGGTTCCCATAACAGTTGCACAGGAAAGTGTCCAGGCAGGTTTTGAATATATCCAGAAAAGGGGACTCTACTATCTCTCTGGGAACTTTGTTCCAATGCTCTGTCACCCTCTTAGCAAAGAAGTTCTTCCTCGTCTTCATATGGAACTTCCTGTTTTCCAGTTTGCCTTCACTGCCCCTTGTCCTGTCACCAGGCAAGACTGAAAAGCACCTGGCCCCATTCTGTTGACACCCATCCTTTTATAAGCCTCGGTAAGATCCCCTCTCAGTCTCCTCCAGGCTGAACAGCCCCAAGTCTCACAGCCTATCCTCATAAGGGAGATGTTCCAGGTCCCTAATCATCTTAGTAATCCTCCACTGCTGGACTCTCCCCAGCAGTCCCCTTTCCTGAACTCAGGAGCACACAACTGGACACCATACTCCAGATGAGGCTCCACTGGGCAGAATAAAGAGGGAGAACCACCTCCCTCGACCTTCTGGCCATACACTTTTTAACGTACCCCAGGACACCATCGGCATTCTTGGTCGCAAGGGCACACTGCTGGCTCATGGCCAACCAGGACAGAGAAAGGAAGAGATCCTTTCAAGCAGGTAAGCCCCTAATCTGTACTGGTGCGAGTGGTTATTCCACCTCAGGTGTAGACTCTACACTTGCCCTTGTTGAACCTCGTAAGGTTCCCATCCATCCAACTCTCCAGCCTGTCCAGGTCTCACGTGAATGGCAGAACAGCCTTCTGGTGTGCCAGTCACTCCTCCCAGCTTTGCTTCATCAGCAAACTTGCTGAGGGTGCACTCTATTTCTTCTTTCCCTATCCACCTCACTGACCGCTCATCCAGCCCACACTTCCTAAGCTTACCTATTAGGATGTCATGGGGGGCAGTGTCAAAAGGCTTGCTGAAGTAAAGTTACACATCCACTGCTCTCTCATCTACTCAGCCAGTCATGACATCACAGAAGGCTACCATGTTAGTCAAACATGATTTCTCCTTTGGTGAGCCCATTCTGGCTACTCCTGATAACCTTCTTCCACTTGCTTGGAGATAACATCTAGAATAAGTTGATCCATCACCTTTCCAGGGACAGAGGAGAGGCTGACTGGCCTGTAGTTTCCCAGGCCCTCCTTCTCCTTACTGTGTGTTCTGAAGACTGGAGGGACACTGGCTTTCCTCCAGTCTGCTAGCAGCTCTCCAGTTCTCAATGGCCTTGACAGCGAAGTGGTTTGGCAATCACTTCTGCCAGCTCCCTCAGCACTTGGTAGGTGCATCCCATTAAGGCCCAGGGAATTGTGTAAGCTTATTTTGTCTAGATGATCTCTAACCAGATCCTCCTCGATCAAGTGGAAGTCTTCCTTTCTCCATGCTCCTTCTTTTACCTCCAGAGTATGGGATTCCTGAGAGTCAGTCTTAGCATTACAGAATGAAGCAAATAATCTACCTGCTTTTGTGCTAGGATAGGTCACATAGCTTAATATGTAGATGACATAGGCCATGAATCCTAACTCCTCTTCACATATGATTAAATCTAATTCCTATTCATCCCCCTTCTTCCCATCATGCAAGAAAGAAAGTGGCCTATGGGACCTATCACCTCTAACCAGATATCTCCTTAGAGAAGGAAGGAGGTAGGAGAACAAGAATTAAAAAACCAAAAAAGGGAGCAAATAAATCCTATTGGGCCTATCAATCTGAAGGCCATACAATCAGTATCTATCACCTACAGCTGTAAGAGCTCAAAGTCAGCTTGGACACAGTTTAAAGCCTTATGTAGCTCCAAACTGCAAGTTCTGTGATATAACCCTCAAATATACTTCATCATGGAGCTCAGAACTGAACTTCTACTGCAACACAGCTTTCGGGAATCCAGAAGACATGTATTTAAAATCACTGAACATAAAATGGTATCTACATCTGAGGAGGTGTTATGCTAGAAATTGGGATTATTATATATTCCTAAACAAACAATCACCTTCACCACTAACCTGAAAATGAGGGCTAGAGACACACTTGGCAATTTGTTTAAACAAGGGTTCCTGGATTTTGACAAATTGTGATGGTTCAATTACATCCAAGATTTCCTCCAGCTCTCCTAGGAACATGACCTACAGACAAGGAAGGAAGCATTGAATTCAAAATCTCTGAATCATCTTGATCAGTAAAATGCTGCATACCTTCAACTTCTCCTCCTCCGGGGAAAAATGGAGGCTCATCAAGACTCTCATTCAAAAAAACATGACAACTTCTGAATCTAGTACCATAAAAAGATACTGAAGTGTGCAAATGCTGTATTTAAAGTAGTCTCTTAAAACAAACTTCAGAATTGCACCAGGATATGCATGCTGAAAACGCAGCCTCATACAAAGACTTTGACTAGAAAGTCTTCGTATCTGGTAAGTAAGGAGAGTCACATAACATAATTTTATCTCCTTTTTTAAAGTAATACTCAAAATAACAGTTTCTCCATGTCACAAAAATCTCAGGAGATCTCAGATTTGCATTAAGAATTTTAAACAAATACGCAAATGTTTAACAGCATCTTTTACAAGTGTGGTAGGTAACATATTATTTTCAAATATAAAAAATTCCAAATCAAACAGAGTTTCTTAAATTAGTCCTCAATATATTTATTCTCTCCTTTCTAAATCACAACCTGTGCAAAAGCCAGTGCTTATTTTGTGAGTAGAAACTACAGCCATCAGAAGCTTTTCTCTTCATAGTCGAAACTGTCCAGAAAAATAAAGAGCTCATCAACTGCAAGGATTAATATCAAGATCCAACACAGCACGTACAACCTGCCTGGAAATACCTAAATATTCACTGCATACCATACTGTAGAGCAAACTAACTCCTATGTTTTTGGTTAACACCAACAATTCATTTACCTCTTTCTGACTGCAGGTTTTCGGCCAGAATTTCATTAAGCCTCTGATGACCTAAATTAGAAGAAAAAGAAGTTAGATGTTTTTTTTTTTTAACCTTCCTCACAACAGGATAAGCTGCTTATCTTGGAAAAAAAAAAAATACGAAAAATATTTACTGGTTCTGTGAGTGAGGGGTCTTTCTCCAGAAACTGTACTATGCAATATGCCAGCTGCGAAGAGGTAAAGATTTAAGAAAACAAAGTTAGAACATTGTAATGAAATCACAGGCAAACATTTAAAAAAAAAAGAACAAAGACTTAAGGCAAGATGCTACATAGCTTTCCCAAAATCAGTCAGATATTTAAGCTGAGATGCATAGTTTGCACTGTGCAAATCCATTTAAATTCAAGTTACTAGGAAACAATAAAGAAAGAAAACATTACAGAAATCTTCACATGATAAATTACCACATAAAATTAATAATCAGAGCAACTTGGAATTCAAAATATATTCCTATATATAGGTGATATCATGTTTATAAGATTTTGTTAATCTCTGAAATTGCTTCTTTTTATACATTTTGTGTATTGGTAAAATTGTGAAGACTCACAAGAAGAGCTGGCACACCTAAAACTCTGAGTAACATATTTAGCAAGTGTGGCTTTGAAAGTATAAGAAAGATTGCACTATCAGAAAATCAGACAGAAAGGGAGCGGGTATCACTTATCAGAGGAAAAATGTCGTCATGGCAGCTGAATGTATGACAGGACATAGGAAAGCAAGAACGTGGTATAAAGTCAGTAGAGGAACACATGAAAGATCATGCAAGAGCGAGGGCGTGAGTATTCAGAAAGTTGTTAGAGTGAAGAAGAGCCTAGAGAGCACAAGACTAAGGAAACTCGAACATCCTCTCGGGACAGAGAAAGGGGATTACAGAATGGGAAAGGCAGCCTTGTGAGAATGAGGAAAGAACAGAAAGGAAAGCCTAAAGAGAGTTAAACTACAGAAGTTTAAAATATTGCAGACGTAGGTTACATTTTTAATTATCTAATCAGAATAAAAGGTATTTGTCTTAAAAAAATGCAGTAAATGAATAAGAAAATCTACTGCATTTTCCCACATTACAAAACTTTTCCCCCACCTTTTATGTACCAGGCAATTAAATTAAAAGTAACTACAAAATTACAGAATTCTAACTGAGCAGAAAACATTTTTGTAACTTCTACCTGTGCATGGAAGAGTGATAAACTCCTGACAGTATGTAAAGGAATCAGCACCTTCACCAGAAACTGTTTATGCTCTGCCTTAAGAGGTAAAGCAAAACCATTGATAATACTAGAAATTAGAAGAGAAGTATTTGTTAGTGTTAGCATCACAGAAAACATTCCTGAGGTCTGAACAAGAGCTTTCTACATTAAAATCATTGAGGAGTCAGCACCTGTATTGGGCTCAAGTTATTTGTAAACAGATGCTGAAATCTGCCCTCCTTTATATTAGCAATTCAGTACGTATCTAGGTAATAATTCAGCTCCAACTTAAGAATCATCATATAAACAACAGCACAAACCTTCTACCAAACAGGTAAGAACTTGTCTACGTAATCTGCAAATTCACATGTTCTTTGGTAATTAAGTTACTATAATTAGGTTTACTTAAGATATTCACACTGCTAATGCACTTTAAAAAAATACGCAGTGCATAAGGCAGAAGTGTAACACACACACACAAAATCAATCCAACATTGTTGCCTGTAACTTGCATCCACGTCTGAACTCTTGGCAAAGATAGGAGAGAGATCTGCACGTGGGCTTAAAGATGAGCACATGCACACATCTCCTGCAAAATCAGGGTTTATAGCAATACTTTTTCTAAGTCTGACATTACTCTGACCTGCCCAGAAGGGAAGCTTGATATTGGTAATGAATGCTCATTTACCTTCCTAAAATTTCCAACAGCTCAGCTACGCCATTGAAGTGTTCAGTTTCATAAACAAATCTAAAACCAGAAAAAGTTAAATATAAGTAACGTATCAGCTTACTACAATATTTATATGAGAAAGGTCTCTTCTCCCACAGCTTACCGTAGAAAAATATTATTAATCTGTTTTCGGATAAATGCTCTAAGACCCAGAAACTTGCCATAAATTCTGTGCAAGACTGTTTTTAGGTAGTCCCGTTCTCGAGGGTCTTCGCTATCAAACAGCTCCAACAACTGTGTTGAAAGAAGAAAAGAAGTTAAGCTGTAGACAGACTACATGTGACTGGTATGGCACACAGAATTCCATATGGCAGTTTAATAGCAGTAGGTGCATGGAAGGATGCAGTATCCATACTACCCAAGGTACAGAAATACAGTTATTAAAAGTAATAATTGCAACCCCCTGTACATCACCACAAAATGCTACTTATTCACCTTAACTTCCAGCATAAACATCTAGAAATCTTCAAAGAAGTAAGGCACTTGTATTAACTGGCTCCCAAATGCTGCCCTTCCTCCTCCTCCCTCTCCCCTCCAAAAAATGAAAATGCTGTCACATCTACAAAATAAGACACTATTTCTCACCACTCTCATTTTCTCACTCTGAATTAACAGACCTTCGTTATAATTGCATAAGTTTGCATCAAGGTCACATACTGTAATTTTCATTTATAATGTAAAGTCCCGAGCCTTTCTAAAGATTGCATGGCTTTCAGATTGTGGACTCAACAGCGTGGTCTGTGGCAGCATTGGATCTGCTGTCCCAGGATACCTACCAATTAATGCAAATCAAAGAGTCAGTCAGGATTGAGCAAAAAGTAAACTGCAACATCCAGTTAAAAAGGAAAAAAAATAAAGATTTCTTTACTTAGAAACTGCTAAATCAGATTTTAAAACAGCAAAATAATGATGTGGTTCTCAGTCAAAAGAGAAGACTACCAAGCGTGTCCTACTGTACAAAATCTATCCCAAAATACTGCTCTCTAAAGTTTCCTCTAAGAACCACGGTATGAAATGAGCAGCAAGAATAGCAGTCTCACTTCTTCTGTCTATTCCCCTACCACAAATGTATGAGTTTCACCTCATCTTTTCAGTTCCATCTTTCTGACGCCACAACATCTGCTATTTCGGCAGACATTTCAAATGAATTAGAAAAAACTGATTTAAAAAAAAGTTGGAATTGCACAGAATATAATGCAATTTAAGTAGTAAGAAAGAAAAGGAAGAATGAATACCAGCAAGATAAGGTAACGTTCAAGCAGTACATATCTTGAAAAATAAATGAAGGCAGCTCGCCAAAGAGGCCTTAAAACGTTTATGATGCTGGCAGAAGAACATGACAGGAACAGCAGAGAATCAAATTATTCTCAATTCACAATTAGATACATTATAATTATCTGTTATAAGCAGATATGTAAGTGCATGTACGCTATCTAATCTCTGTAACACCGGTGCACGATTTGAAGAAGGTGAATAAGAAAAAAGAATATCAGAAAAAGATTAATAGAGATTTTTTTTTAAGCTTTCTGGGATTTTGCTCTCTAATATCCAGGTTTACAGTTGATGTATGTATTCTTCTTCATCACGCTGGACATTTTTCACTATCTTAACCTTGCAGTAAGAATCTGCGATGGGAATTTCAGGAGGAAACTATCAGCTGCCCTCTAGAGGTTATCAACACATTGCTTTGTTCTGTTAGTTCCACAGTTAAAGAAACAAACAGTTACCTCATCCTTCCCCAAATAGCAAACTTCACCCAAAGACAGCAAACAGCTGGAAACACTGCTGTTTTTAATATTCTTATTGGATTGTTTTTAGGAGCAAAATATAAATATTTCCAGGTCTTTTATACAGATCCTCTGTGGAAACATTGCTGAAGTCAGACTCGGTCTCTCATTTAAAAAGAAAAGATGCTTATTTTGATTTGTCCAATTCGTTATCAGGTTTCAACAATAAAGCCTTATTTTTATGAACAAGCCGTAAGGCTTCTATGATTTACGTAACTACTCTGACACCACACGTACACAGAAAAGGGAAATAAAACCTCCAAAATAGCAACCTACAGTAACACAGATCGGTGCGGAGATATTTCGATAGTGCCTCTTAGCAACCGCTGCAGACTGTATACAGTGAGGCTTTAGAAACAAACAGTTACACTGTGAGCGTACAGCATTTTATCAAAACATACTGCTGAAAGCCAATAACACATCTATATTAAAAAAACCAACCCACATCTGTCTCATTCTTCCCATATGAGCACACTGCTTGCTAAGAAACACTTCGCTGAAGTCCACTTAACGTTAAAAAACAAATTACGTTAGAGAGAAAACTGATGATAAAGACTGTCACAGTTGTATTGCCTATGTCACAAAACATAAGCATGTCTGGTGTTTCAAAAGTCTCAAGCTGGTTTCCAGTGTAAGTGATCAGTAATAACAGTTTGTTAACTCATGTCACACAAAAAATACAGAAAGAAATGCATGGGCACCCAAGTTCCTAAAGATCAAACGAGAACACAGAATCACTAAGGTTGGAAAAGACCTATAAGATCATCCAGTCCAACCATCCACCTATCATCAATAGTACACGCTAAACCGTATCCCTCAACACAACATCCAAATGTTCCTTGAACACCTCCAGGGTCGGTGACTCCACTACGTCCCTGGGCAGCCCATTCCAGTGCCTGACCACTCTTTCAGAGAAGTAGTATTTCCTAATATCCAGCCTGAACCTTCCCTGGTGCAGCTTGAAACCATTCCCTCTAGTCCTATCACCAGTTACACGAGAGAGGAGGCTGACCCCCAGCTCACTACAACCTCCCTTCAGGTAGTTAGAGAGAGCGGTAAGGTCTCCCCTGAGCCTCCTCTTCTCTAGACTGAACAATCTCAGCTCCCTCAGCCGCTCCTCATGAGGCCTGTGCTCCAGACCCCTCACCAGCTTTGTTGCCCTTCTTTGAACACGCTCCAGGACCTCAATGTCTTTCTTGCAGTGAGGGGCCCAGAACTGGACACAGTACTCAAGGTGCGGCCTCACCAGAGCTGAGTACAGGGGGACAATTACTTCCCTGCTCCTGCTGGTCACACTACTTCTGATACAAGCCAGGATGCCATTGGCCTTCTTGGCCACCCAGGCACACTGCTGGCTCATGTTCAACACCTATGCACAGGGAAATATCTCTCTTTGCATGTGTATATAAGGCTCTGCAGAACTCTTGATAGAAAAACATGAACGTTTAGCTGTGCAAAGCAATATATAAAAATGCATCACCTAACCTTATGGCAAGAGCTTCCCAATTCTTCAAATTCTTTCAAACTCCAATTTTATCATATGCTTTCAGATAAGTAGGTTTCAAAATATCACACTTCTCCCTTTCAGTAAATAAAGACCAACGGGATCTTAAGAATCCTTGTTTAAGACCAATTCTCCACTGCCAAATCTTAATGGGGCTGAATGCCTTAAAAAGCTTTAAGTGATTAGGATACCTCTGTATCTTAAAATTTAAGGATAAAAATTGCTCTCTAAGCTAAACTCTTCAGGTATTCTTTATGTGAATAATGTACAAGGACAGCAAATTACTGCTTTTTATTGCCTAAGCTTCACAGGAAGAATAAAAAAAACTCCAGAGGTGAGAGTAAGGTCATCAGCAATTCTGGGCTTCCCCAGCCATTTCTAGTTGGGCTCTTATTCAAGTCTCAAACCCCAGGAAATTCCCTTTTCCAGTTAAGTGTGGAAATTTGCAAAGTTCCATGATTTCAAAAGCAAGCTATGGACTGCATTAAACATGAAGTCGATCCTGATTTTGTGGTTCTACAAGAATTCACAGTGGGAACACAAAACATGAACAGGCCTATTGTTGGAAGCTGAAGACAAAAAGCAAAGGGAACATATATGTGAAGTTTCCTGCCTTGTCCCAGAAAATATCATCCTTCAGCCATCTCTGTGCTGGCCTCTGTCCTGGCCTAGAAGAAACTTCCTCAGCAGAGAAGACTGACTACTACAGTTTGAAGTGAAGGAGGAAGATGAAACGTGTAAACCATCTGGCTGCCAGCTCACTGACAGACTGTGGCCACCTCATCCATTTAGCCACAACAGCAAGCAAATTTCAAACGCAGAACTTCCCATTCTTTGCCAATATTGTTTATCACTGATACTTCTTCCTCTATGTTTTTAATAGAACTTGAACTTTATATGGCTTTTTGATTTACTTCCTCCCCAAGCTCTGTAGTGTTACTGGTTTTGATACTGCTTTGGGAATAGGCTTGTTAATGAATATCTGCCTTTGTTTCCAGCTCTCCAGCAGAGAAAAATAATTACCCCCTCCAACAGAAATACTTTATCAATAATATGAGACATTAAAACTGTGGTTTAAGTAGCATCTCTAGATGGCAGCATTTTCAGAACGCTTGCCTTTCATTTTTCAACAGTTACTGTTTCAGCTTGCTCTTACCTTGATCAAGTCAAATTCAAGTGCTGATCCAAAAGTAATGCCTCCTATTTTATTATGTGGGCCCACAACTTCAGAGGCAGATGTTGGTGGTATGGCAGTAGAGGTCAAATCTTCCCACCAACAACCCATTATATTTCGTTGCCATGTGACAGATGTCAGCAGAGGGGCAGTTTGACAGAATGGATTCTGACATGAAAGGGCACACATATGCCCTTTCTCCAAGCAAAGGTGTGTCACTGAATTTGTCCATGTGGAAAAATGGCACCCACTGGCATTCAGCAATGCCTGCTGAAGGTTTACAGAGATGGAACAGTGGATGTGTGTACACTGAGGCAGTGGGTGGTGCATCTCAGCAGTGATGACAGCAGTGTGAAAGACAAGCACATTCCAGATAGTCATGCACGGCTGCCACACCACACATTGAAGAGCATCTCCATCAGCTCACCAGCACAAATTAGCTGATTACCACCAGGAAACTGCGTATGGGGCTGAATATCAGTTTCAATGCACTGAAAGTGGTGATGGCAATGTTGGAATATTGCAAAGCTTGCATGAGGTGTGTCCCACAAGTCCTCACAAAGGAACAGAAAGAACACCATGTGCAAGTTTGTCAGGACCTACTGAAACAGTAGGGGCCTGAAGGTGACTGTTTTCAGGAATTGCATCATTACCAGTGATGAGATGCGCTGTCACCACTACAAGACTGAGTCAAAACAGCAGCCTAAGAAGCGGCAAGATGTGTATTTCCTGTTGAAGAAGTTGTTCAAGATGCAGCCCTCAGCAAGTAGAGAGGTGAGTGGTCTTTCCTGGAACTCAGACAAACCATGAACTCTCACTGACCAGTACACCTTGATGCTGACTACGCTGAAGGCTCGAACTTCCAGAGTCAGGCTAGAGAAGACAGCCTTTCTCTTGCAGCACAATAATGCCAGGCTCCATACCAGTTTGAAGACTGTGGAGTGCAGTATCAGTTTTCACTGGACTGTCCTATCACACCCACCATATAAACAAATTTGGCATCTTCTGACTTCCATCTGTTTGCTCTGATGAAAGACTGACTGCATGGGCAACATTTTCCTAGCAATGATGTTGTCGTAGCAATGCGACACAGTAGGTGACCTCCACTGGTGCAGATTTTTGAACGCACACCATGAGGCTTTCATTCACTGCTGGTGAAAATGCATAGCTAATGATGGTGACTATGCTGAAAAAGTGTTTTGTAGCTGGGAATTTGCTCTCTCAAATAGCATCGCTGCGCTCTATTTAGTTGTTGTAGTTTCCTTGGAAACAGATAGGAGGCATTACTTTTGGAGCAACCTACATATTTAATGTACTGAAACCGGAGCCAAATCGAGCACTGTGTACGTCTATAGAAACAGAGATCAACATACTTCCCATTCTGTAGTTTGACAACTGCAAATGCTTGCTGAGCATTTTCTGTTGCAAATAACGTTATACTTTCAAATCCCAAACAAAACATTTTCAAAGCAATCTTATTTTTTTTTTTCAAAAGCAAAGTGAAACCTTAAAGAAACCACACTGGCTTACCTGCAATACAAATTTCTGATCTATGTACTTTTTGGCAATGCTGGGCTGAAATTCTTGGCTTTCCAAAAACCGTATGAAAAACTCATATACAAGCTGCAAAGTGAAAAAAGAAGTAGTTTAGTTTATGACTTTATTATTGTTTATTATTTCTAAGTGTTCCACTAGATTCTTTCCATATAAAACAAAATACTTATTTTTCCACAAGGTAAGAGGATGAGAAGATGAAAAATATTTTCCTCCTTTAGCAAATTGCTACCTTAAGTGTTTGAATTAAATGTATGGGCTTCGTAAGTTACTTTTGCTTATTTAACTCCATTCAGAGATATCTAATCACCAAATACAGACGCTGCCATCTTGTAATGCTTGTTATCATCTTGTAAAGCTAACAGAGGTAATTGGAAAGCTCATTTAAACTGCCCTCTGAACTGCTTAACTCATATCAAATAGAAAAATTACAATTTTGAAAGAACTGGTGAAACAGACAAATATTAGATTTAAATTAGAAACTGCTCAGAGTACCTTTATGACAACTTGAAACACAGAAAAAAACAGAAAATAGAATTTGATCAGGACTTTCTGACTTACTGAAAAGATTAGCCTCGAGGATGAAGAGAACCTGCTTGCTTCTATTCAAATCCTTCTCTGCCTGAATTATTCAGCGGGACAGCAATAGATCTTTCATTTAATATGCCAAAAGGAAGCAAAAGAGGCACTCTGATAGCCTCATGTAACAGCAGCTCTGACCTGTCACTGAACACATGAGCTACGAGCAAGCACTTCTCTTTACTGCACCTTTTCAAGAAGAGCAGCCATGGGAAATTTTTTCCCTTCTGGTATTAGCAATTATGAATATTGACACTGAAAGGAGAAAGGAAGCTACAAATTACATTCTAAAGCAACTTTAAACTTTTCCTTGCAAACACCATTATGTTGCAGTGCTGCTGCTGCTTTATGTCAGCATTCTCTGAGTTCCTCTAAAAGGAAACAATCAAAAATCAGAAAGATGGAGAGAGGCAGAGAAACATGACGTGGAAAAAACGTAGGTTTACGTCACTACCATCAATTCAGCAGGAAATCTATCAACTTCTGACAAACACTTTGGTACACCTCTTCCTCACAAAGGTAAGTCATCCACTGGCTAAGAAATTCTATCCTTTCCTTTTTAAGTAATGATTTTTGAAAACACAGTGCTGGTTTCAATGAACGTAAGATAGCAGACATGCCTCTGCTGCTCGTAAGTTTCTTGAAGATTTGAGGATTCTTATTCTGTAGAATTTATTATAAATAAGGGATGAACCCTACGTATCAAGAGAGTCTAAATCTAAGAGAACAAGAGAGTGAAACTGCTCACAGGCAAAGATGTGCATCCAACTGTTAAATAAAATACTCATTTCAAGCTGAGATCAACTGTGCTCCTTTGCTCACATATCCTAGACTCCACAAACTGTTTCTCTGCCAAACTTCTTCTAAATTTATCTGTGGCGTAAGTCATAGTCCTGACTAACAAAGACAGGATCTGCAGTCATATTTTCTCTAAAGGAATTTACTGCAATAGCATCAGTTATGCTGTCTTGCTCCAAAATTATGTTATGTTTTTTGTTCAAAATACCTTCCATTGACACTTGAGATACAGAGGAAGCAATGGCAGCCAGCATTGAGCACACACACCACTACAAACACCTGAAAGTAAACTTCAACTCAGGGAGAGGAAGGGAGATAGAGATACAGATTCCCATTTGTTTTTCTGATCCACAGCCAACTCCTATGTGCTTTCCTACGAAAGTTAACTATACTCAGTAAAGCAAACCTGCTGGAAGTGTTGTTATTACTCATGCAACAGAGCAATGTGGGGAAAGAAAACTGACCAACAAAGAGAAACAGGACCACAAGAAACACCATCAATCCGGTTTTGAAAGAAAGTTCTAACACTTCCCAAAGTCATGAAGTACTCTACTGTCTTTGTGAGATAGCCAACAACAACATTAGTGAAGCAGAAATAGAATTTTCTTGTAATATCTCATACACTGGTTCTCATCCACAGGATAAAAAAGAAGTTATTGAAAATAAGATATATTAAGCAATGATAAACATTTATTTTGAAATAAATGGTCAAAAACCTGTAGATGTGGCCACGATGCCTCCAAGGTGGGCTCATCCTCTTCTGGATCAAATTCATTGCTGTCACTAGGTGGGAGAGTTCTGAAGATATTGCAAGATACCTGAGAAGTGAAAGAAGGAATAATGATATCTGTTTTTCAAACAGGTACTAGATCACAGGCCTCTGCACTTCTATGCCTCCTCTACATGTCCTCATCACATAGGCAGTATTTCTATTGTTTACTGTCTGACAAAGCTCTTCAGCAACAGTATAGGTCAGAGGAACCTGTCACTTTACAAACCAACCATCAAACTTGGCACTTGACCTTCTTTAGATCTTTTTGCTTCTTTCTAGTGACATCCCAGCATTGCCCAGTGAGCCATCATTGCTGACTTCCCCATGCTCCAGATGAGCCCACCATTTTATTCCCTGTTCTGCTGGCCATCAAGGTCTGCGAGGTCAGAGGCACGGCCATCAGTGTGCAGTAACAAGGGTTTTCATACGCTTTGTTTTCCTTGGCACAGGGAAAGACATTAATGGTATCTGCTAAAGTTCTCACCTCTCAACAGTTGCTTTAGTTACCAGTGTTCTCCACACAGTATATGCCAGGACACTTTGTATCAAGTGCACAACCTGGTACTAAATGCAGCCAACAAATACAATCTGCTTGTCACTTAGCCCCTATTTTATTTCATAGTTGCTTCGCTTTGCTTAATCTTATTTAGAGGTACTTTGCTCAGAGTGCTTGGCCTTGTGAGGCTCCTGCTATCAGCTAAGACCGAACTAAAGTATCTTCCTGGGTTAATTACAGTGCTGAAAGAAGCCTACTGATTATTATGCAGCACATCTTATAAACTGTAAACATGCTGCAGGGCCTATTCTGCACTTTGAAGGTGGTGTAGTGCCTTCCTTGCACTCTGCTACTGTATTTGACCCATCTCTAAGCTGGTTAATCAAACAGCTGGGAAAGGCAGCATATTATCTCCTAATCCTGTCTATACATGACCCTTGCACAGTAGTTCAGACAAATTAATCTATTTAAGCAACAAAACTAGTACACGCTTCAACATCCCGATTTATTTTTCCAGCCTTTCAGAGCTGTACATATTTTATAGTTAGGCTGTAAGGCAAGTCTTCAGTATGTTGGCAGCTTAACATGAGAAGACACATTAAAGCCAGGAGTTTAAATACAATCCAGATACCAGTGAAGACAGGCTGAGCCAGAGTGAAATTTTAGAAGCTGCAAGGCAAACCAAAGAGATTCGGGTGCTGCATAAACAAGATGGAACAACAGAAAACTGTAGGAAAGCACATACGGTACATACTAGCAAGGAATATTCAGTGAATACAAGTGGAAAACAAAAGTACCGGCTAACTGAAGAGTAAACACGGCAAACCAGCGAGCAGAGCAAGAAGTGGTCGTACGGGGTTTGTGGTTGGACTTTTTTCTTTTGCCACAAGAGGGAGCATTTCGCTACAGATACAGCAAAACGCTTTGGCAGAATCCCACAGCGGATGTCCATCTCGTGTAGCCAACTCGCAGGGCTCTCAATCCTAATAATACAGCACCTATCAGCCTGCCCTCAGAGGCACTGAACTCTGTCCTATACGCACACCCGCCAAATGATACCTAATGTTCAGCAGATGTTTTCCTCCCCACTTCTTTTCCCGAGTCCTCCACTTCTCTCTAAATCTCCCACATAAAAAGACTGCTCTAAGTCAAGCACGTACTTCAGGAATATACATGTTACAGTTTGTTCTTCCCCAGGGATTCCTGATCCCATCCTTCTACCATCCCTGAGATGGAAGAGCAGGCAGAAGATGAAAGTGATTGGAAATAACAGGACAGAGGTCTTTATTTAATGGCTGTTTACGAGGGTGGATAGCGATAGGACAAGGGGGAATGGTCTTAAACTGAGACAGGGGAGGTTCAGGTTAGATATTAGGAGGAAGTTTTTCACACAGAGGGTGGTGACGCACTGGAACAGGTTGCCCAAGGAGGTTGTGGATGCCCCATCCCTGGAGGCATTCAAGGCCAGGCTGGATGTGGCTCTGGGCAGCCTGGTCTGGTGGTTGGCGACCCTGCACATTGCAGGGGGGCTGAAACTAGATGGTCATTGTGGTCCTTTTCAACCCAGGCCATTCTATGATTCTATGATTTATCAGAGCACAAGGCAGTAGAAGAACGCCCAAAGGATTCCCAAGTAAAAAGGGAAAAATGCACCTATTGGTGCCTCCATCTGAACACCTGGGATTCTGCAATACTTACCAAAGCATTTTTGGTTAATGCTTCACATTTGAAAATCCCAAATTGCTCAGCATTTGGCCCCAAACAGGGAACTAGCAAAATCAAAAGCAGTCTGCAGCTTTTATTCTGCCTTAAACTTCATTGGAAAGAAGAAAATGAAATTCTTCTGCAAATTTCAATTAATGAAATTTGTACCAAAAATCCAAGGAAACGTAAGTATTTATCAGATGTTCAGTTTTAAAACGAGAACAAATGCCAAAGTATGGCACAAGCAAAACCAGCAAGGAAAAATACACACTACCACTATGACAAGCTAATTGAACTCAAATTGCTGTAGGATTTCAATGAAGTTGATCCAAGTTTCACACAGTTGCTCTAGCAGCACCATGAAGGTTTCAGCAATAATTAGTTAAGTGCCAGGACCAACATTTGAATCTTCAGCTTCGAACAAAACCAGAGACCTCCGAGTGTGTATTTAAAAATTAAAATTAAAAGTCAGCCTCATGGCAACTCAAAAGCAGTTTTTTTGCATAAGAACATACAGCAGGAAATGCAATGCAGGGTAGAAGAGAGTTCTCATGTAGTTTGCTCTCTGTAATTTCCTTTTTTTTTGGCATTGGGAGTAAAGATAAGTTATATGGAGCCCAAATGCAGACATTCTCCTGAGGAGAACAGACAGAACAGGTTATCTTCAAATGATTCCCAGGGTAATCATAATTTTAAAAGATAATGAGTGCCATTACAGTTATATTAATCACCACAACACAGCACGAGAGCTCATTTACATGCAGTGTCAATTTACAGCATGCTTATCTAGATCAGTAGCCTCTGGGTGGCTAATGTTCACAAACCTCTAAGGGAGAACCGAAGGCAACAAGTTCTTCCATGCATGAACTGCCCAGCTGTGCGAGAGACTGACAGCCATCACGCAACGATGGGGAAATGATGCACCAGATCTGGGAAGAATAATTTTCCTCACAAAGGCATAAGGTAGCTATTTAGTATTTGTCCCTGGGCCCAAGCAGAGTGCCAAAATTCCTCCGGCTCGATCGATGAATCACTTCCCTTCTGACCTCTGCTGGCTCATCCAGCCACAGGACATCCCTGCCAGCCTCTGCACAGCCCTTGATGGCTCCTCTCCCACAGCCAACGCAAATGACTGCTGATCAATACTGACTGCCATCTTCCACCAATTAGGAATGCCTCCAAGCGCTGATGGTATTTTTGTACAGCGAACCTGAACTCTAATATTCTGGAAAGTTCTATCATGACAAATCTCCTCTATTACGCTTTCCAAGTTGCCTGCATGCGATCCTTCAAGAGCATCCCTTCCAGGATACTCACCAACTGAACACGAAAGCCTAACAGTCCTTCCCCAGGATGTACAATCTGAATAACCAAGTGTCAGAAATCAATGCAACAAAACACTGAGATCCACCCATCAGCAACGAGTCTAAAACTCCCAGGATCATGTTGGAAATGCCACAGTGAAACATCTTTCTTCAATTGCAGATGCCCAGAAACCTCTAAGCTCAGTGTTGGTGCACAGCTCTGACAAAATCTTCTCCAGGTAATTATGGTTAAGTGCAAGTTCATTAAAAACAAATGGAAAGACAGACAAGGCTGTTCTGGTGCCACCACAAGGAACGAACTGTAAGTTCTGAACAGAGCTGAGGGTGGTAACTGGCAATCCAGAACAAGGAAACTATGAACACACAATTAATTTGAAGTAACAGCCTTCAAGAAGTTCTGATTTTATCCCTATGTTTACATTTGAAATAACTTTAAGAAAATGAAGTACTAAGCTGCTTTAAAGTCTGAAGTCAGGAGAAAATGAGAAGTCCTCTCTCCATCCCTCACTGGAGCACCATAAAGCACACTGATGTTACAGAAACACATCATAAATTCTATTTCAGCTCAGTGCTCATATGCCATGCTGTTTGAAACGAAGATTTGATCAGTAATATTTTTCTTGAACGGAGCCCTAAATGAAAACAAATGTACATGCAAGGAAGTCTAATATATTAGCCATATAAAAACAGGACCAGTGAATTAATTTATCTGTGCTTCTATTGCAGTAAGTGGAACTGTCCATATAAACTCCATGTATACAAGAAATTGAAACTGGCTGTCTGCACACACTGTGATTAAACCAGTTGTGCACATGAACAATGCATGGTAACAACAAAATGTAATAAGGCCATATAGGAAGCTGTTTGAACTAGGAGTCAACAATGGCTCATAATACAGGCGCTGACACTTACCCTCCTGAAATATATCTGCATATGTGGGTTTTTTTTGTATTGTTCATGGATTTACAGTCATTCAACTGTAGTCTTTCTGTATATACCACTAAACTGTTCCCAGAAGTTTGATGTGCACCTTATAGAAAGAAAAATCCAGTTTTATTTTAAAATATTAACGACTCTACCAGCTCTCACAACCCTGACTATTACTACTGAACTGATTAGGGCAGTGCTGCTCCTGGCTTCAAGGCTGAAATAGCCTGGTTCCCATTGGATCTTGTTAAACCATCAGATCTTCTCAGTATCTCCCTCTAAATATATCTGCATATGCAGTACACACACACACACACACACACACATATATATATGTCAGCTCTCAACGTCTTTGCTGCTAAATGGAAAGACAAATCTACTGAGCCCAGGCAGATGTTGGTTTGTTCTGAAGCCTATGATTGTTTTTCCTACCTTCCTTTAAGCTCCCACCAGCAAATGTGCTGGATGTGCCTAAAAAGCCTGACCATTTCCCTGTCATTTCCCTTTTTTGAATAGTGCATTGTATCAGAAACTTACATTTCTCACCCACAATGGTCAAGTCCCTCCTGCACCACCACTTGCCAGAATACAGTCATTCCAAGTTGAATACTATGTGTCTTCTTTTTGCCCAGCAGCATTACTTTTGACTGGGCTACATAAAAATGAACTACGTCAGATTGTGAACACAGCCATCTATCCAGGCCATAAGGCAGGAGTGTGGCAACAGTCCTACTCACCTTTTCTTCTAAAAATTCAATCAATAACCTGCAGGAATTTAGCTCTAGATAAAGGCTCCTAAACTTGTTAGCTTACCATCATTCACTTCAGTAGCGGCAGCTTCAACCCACACAGATGTGCAAGGGGTAAAATTGAGATTCCTTAAGCTATGCCTGTGTTACCCAGCAGGGAAGTACAATTGGAGTAGGCTGGTAGAACAAAATACCTGGTGCACAGGTGATGAATACACACACACTACATATGTTTGGAAGGAGTGCTTACTTTCTAGCCATCTCTCGTACTGATGCCCACTAGCAGGTTGAGATCATTAGGCACACCTCTGGAATACACATTTGATCCCAAATGAATCGAACTCACAAACTCTCAAGCTTCTCTATGACAAGCATCAAAGTACAGTGAGAACAAATGGGAAACGCACTTCAAAAGCACACTAAGAATCCCAGCTGCAAGTGCTAACACAGTCATGGCCCTGGGGAACACTCACAGGCACACCATCTCCCTGTTGGAAACCAGAGCTCTGAAATGCCACACTAGATGCAAGCCACGTGAGTACCCTGCTACCAACAACCTTATTCATCACTATCTCCTTGTAAAAACATTCTGATATGATCCAGGAAAGCAGGTTTCTCTTTAATGTATGGCCACGGTATTCTATATCATCATAATAAGATAGCAATAATTCAATTACCTTCGACAAATTTAAACAGAAAGAGCCCCTCATCTCTACAGCAGGCATCGGATGAAGCGAAAGCCTACCAATACATGAACTCGAACTCTAGACAGCATTACCAAACTCTTCCTGTCTTAGACTCCTATCTGAAGAGCACAACAAGATACTCAAAATCCAGGAAAACAACCTCCCAGAAGATTCATGCTGAGCCGACCTGCAGACGCAGCGCTAGGAAGATGACAGAGCTGAAATGTGGGAGTGAGAGTGTGTGCTCCTCTTAACCACAACAAAACAAACACAGAAAGCTGCAGTTGACACAAGTACTTCTCGAAACAGTTTATTTTTTTTTTGCTTTAGACTTAGTCACTGTGCTATTATGCAGACAACATCTGATGAATGAGAAGCCTATGTAACCAACAGGGGGAATAATGGATAAAGTTAAATGTAATTACATACTGTCGAGAAAAATTATTAGGGACAACTGCTGCAAGAGGAGCTGCCTCCAACTGATTATTTTGAGGAGCACAGAACACTGGAGTCTCCTCCTTTACTAAGTATTGTGGGTTTTGTACAAACAAGGTGCATAAAGAATACGAATATTAAGTAGCATCTAACAGAGGGATCTGAAAACAATGCACAAAAGAAACCAGTTAGATTCATTTCTTGCTCCTACCTGATTGATAAAGCTCACTTTAGAGAGCAGAGAACTTAAAATATGAAATGATTTTTTTTCTATTTCTGTTCACTTCAATAGCATGCTTGTTTCACCACAGCTGCATCCATGTGCCAGTTCTCACTCCAAGTTCATTTTGGGGGAGTTAAAGAACACTGCATCTTTCTTCCAGTATTTGAGATGCATTCAAACCAACATCTCCTGTTTCAAGCTGAACTCAAGATTAACTCCTACTATTTTACACAGTTCCTGAAGTTATATAAAAACCATTTTTGAAAAGAGGCATTATCTGTCAATTCCCAGAAGAGTAATTGTATTTATTCCTCTTAAACTCAAAATGACACTCAGTACTATGATTTTAAATCTAGTATCTAAACCAACAATGAACAAAATGAGGTTTTGCTGGATCAAAAAGGTAAGACTGAATATAGGGAGTTTTGCACCAAAAAAAAAATATGTAGAGAATAGGAAACTGAAGTCATCTCTGCACATAAAAGAAAGAAGACCAAAAGAATATTCCATTATACAAGGTACAGCTCAAAAAAGTTTCATTATCCACCTCTTACGGGCTGGCAAGCATCCATGGATGTTGTATAAACATCACAGTAAACGTCTGGGGTTGAGTTTACAATTGTTGGAGAAGCAAGTAGGAGAGTTTAAGTGTTGCTCATCAACAAGGAGATTTATCCAGCTTTCTCAGTTTAAGAGCTTGCCAAATTCCCCATTCATTCAATTTTTCAAGTGAAACAAATGAGTATCTTCAATCTATGTCTTAATCCCCAGAAAACACAAAAGAACTGTACTACGTAACACCCTGCAGGATACCATGTAGACAATGAGCATTTATTTCATTCGACTGCCACTGCTTATACTACCAGCAAAATCAGCTGCATTCGTTTAAGTCTCCTATTTTGCTCAGACAGGCACAAATTTTAGATTAAGTGCCCAATTATTGGCTCATAAAGTCATATTACTGGCATTTCCTCCTTAGCAGAGTGTGTTTCAGCTGGCAAGGACCTTTCTTACAGAGACTAGCCTGATTCTGAAGAATGTCATGTGCCCTTCTGCATAAGGCATCAAAACAAGGGGAAGTGCACTGAGCAGCATCCGTGGGAATAAATCTGTCCGGCTTACATCTTTAACACAAACCCCAAGCACTCTTCCCATTCAGTGATACTGACGACAGCCACAAGGCCACTGTAAACTTGCTTTGGTGGCCATTAGTAAATTCCAGTTTTTTCAATATAACAGGTTCAGCACTTCTGTATATATGAAGCCAAAGTGAGTGGTTTAAAGCAACACACACACACAAAGACTGCCAGACAGCTGAGTGTCTTCTCTTGTGATACTGCACATACCTCGAGGTGAAATCATGCGATACTACAATTAGGACAATGTTTAATGAATGAATTTCATCCACAGATCTTGGAGTTTTTGATTAATTTGATAGGTAATTTCTTCTATCCTAGTATCTGTAAAGTTGAACTTCTTTAGGGCCATAGAACAGAGAACACGAATCTACGTGTAGTTAATAAAACTTTAAGAAAAGGCTGCCACGTTGATATCAATTCTTCTGGCACTTCAGTTAATTAAAGAAAGCAGTTTAGTCATTAATCCTTCTTTATAAATATTAGTAACAGTTTAAATATCAGCTTCAGACTTCTGCACCTTTTTTTCTTCTCTTAAATGACAGCACAGCTTGCAAACCAGCTTCTTGCTTTTTCCCCTATGTCTAGAATACTTCCCAACTCCAAATCTCAGTAGTCCAAAGAGCCAAGCAGGAAACATTACTCCCTGCATTCATATGTCACTATGTAGGATCCGAGTGCAAAATAACAGGGACTCAACCTTCCAGAGGGAAAAAGAACATTTGTGCTCCATTTTGCTGTGTTTTAAGCTGTCAGCCTTTCAGTCAAACACTCCCAATGACAACTGTGGCAGGCAGTCAATTTGGAAAGGACACAAAACTGCTCTTCTCTTCACTATCGTGACAGGTCAGAGCTTGTCAACTTGACAGGTCATTTGCAAACACAGTTGGAGACCTCAGTGAAAATTCTCAGGTACAGATAACAGTGGCAGTTGCACAGCGAGCTCATGAAGTCAACTGTGTACAGGTAAGCCTGCCTCAGTACAACAGATAAAAACACTTTATGCTTGAAACAAGAACATGCATTTATTGCAAAGAGCAAGTGACACCAAACACCACGCCACAGCACAAAGTGACTCGCTGCCCCTAATACAGACTAATACCCTCTGCTCACCAAGGGCCCAAGGGAATGACATGGAGCTGTGTCAGGGGAAGGTCAGGTGGGGGTGAGGGAAAGGCTGTGTCCCAGAGGGCAGTGGGCATGGAACAGCCTGCCCAGGGCATCGGGCACAGCCCTGAGTGCCGGAGCTCAGGGAGCATTGGGACACCGCTCTCAGACATCAGGTTGGGTTTGGGTGGTGCTGTGTGGGCTTAAGAGCTGGACTCGACCGTTGCGGGACCCTTCCAGCTCAGCATATCCTGTGATTCTAATTTTCTCCAGAAATTATTTAGTAAAAAAAAATAACCTTCTTTATTTGTAAGAATCTAGGCTTGAGCCACTGACTAGCCAGTTACGGGACTTGAGAATACTCACAGTCTTCCCCTTCCCCTTTCTTAAGCTTCCTGGTGCTGAGGTTAAAATGTAGCCTGAGTTCAGCATTAGCCCCCAAATACAAGGCAGAAGAAAGATGAGAAAGGGCACAACGAAATGAAAGGAATACAAGAGAAAAGAAAACAGCTTCCCATCAAAAATGAGATGGGATGAAATTCCTGGAGCTCCATTAGTAAACATCTGTGAAATCTACTGGAAAAAATTCACACTTTATCTTCACTCCCAGTGACTGCTCTGTATCACACTTACAGACTACATTGAAGTAAATTATTTAAAACCGTGCTTTTCAAACTATTTAGGCAATGCATCATTTCCTTAAGATAAAAACAGTTTAGTGAATCAACATAAATGACTGCAGGGATTGGAGAGAATGCAAGCAGAAGGGTTCTGTGCCTCATTACGGCTCACGTACAGACTGCTTCATAGGTTATGATTTATTATTCAAAACTGAACTTTATGAGCAGTTACAGATCAAATACTTCTAACTTCTTGCTACAGTAAAAAACTGTACACGAAGTCAATGAGAAAATAAAACCTCAGTAACAGAAACACTAAAACAAATACTAAATTGTCACAAAGGGAGACTGGGGCTGTCTTCTGCAAACAGAAAAGGTACCCAATGTTACTGAAGCTATCTGTGCATCAGCGTCCTGTCTATACAAATTGTATGACAACATCCGTTCATTTCAAGGGGTACAAGGAAGAAAAAAGTAACGTTTGCAAACCAATTAGATGCTGCAAATTTAGTATAAGCAGAAGAACTCAGCAAAGAACTAGTAACTCTGTATTCAGACTTGAATTTGCATTCGACCACATGCTGAACACGTAACACAGCAGAGTGACAAGCGGCTCATTGAGAAGACTTCCCAGTAGAGGAGGAGAAAAGGGAGGGCAAGGGAAAAGGGGGAGAATCTGATAATGTTATACCAGACATCTAAAAATGCATACAGGCTAAGGAGCCACATAAAGATTTTTCCATACATCTTCATTCTGGTTTTGCTTTTTTAAAAATTCACTATTAAGTGCACGATGAGTCTGTCACAATTTTCAGCTACTTTAAGTATTTCAGACAAGCAGTACAGCATATAAGTGTGTTCCAGGAAAGCAGTAAGGAGCACATACAACACTTTATAAAATCTATTCATGTTTCAGCATCACCAAATTCACAACTTAACTAACTGTCTTTTCATCTAGATAGCAGGCTGTAAGAATCCCATATGGCAGAACAGAATAAACGTTTCAATGCATTGATTGATTTTGCCAATTACAAAGGATGTTCTTCACCATATAACATCTGATACTGTTACCATTTTTAGATGGAAAATACTATTATTGGACAATTCATATGTATATATAAAGGTATGGCTTTACTGTTGAGTAATCTTGCTTACAAACAGCAACCACGATGACTCCACATAATATAACCATAAAATTTTCACACAGTTTCTCTACAGCACCTTTACCATTTATTGTCTAAAAGCAGGCTGAAGTGTGCACAAGTAATAATCTCAGAGCTTCAGTACAAATTCAAATGCTTGGATCAAGTTCAAAGAAAGAAAAGAACTTCTAAAATTAATCCATGATTTACACTGGGGAGGGAAAGGGTATGGGGGGAAAGAGATGGACGCTGATAATACGTCTGCTGGGTCTTTCGATCAGGAAACTTTCATACATTTCTGACAGTATAATAACCATCGCCTTGACTTTAATTAAGCACATATAAAAATTAATAATTTTGTCTTTGGAGAATTATCCCCAAGTGATGTCAAGTAGAAAATAAAAACCAAAGGCCTCATTTAATCCACCTACTCCAGGGTTCAATTTCGCCCACAATGTGTAACTGGAATTGCAAGTGGATTTAAAGAGACCACGAGAAAGAAGAAACTCACCATTCTAACTACTTCAGGGTAAGTCTGCTCTGTCAAACAGCCTCTGCTTATTGTAATGTAGTCGACCAGTTCATTAAGAGTGGAGCGCTTGTATTCTTTCATTTTAAGGTCTGAAAGCGTGTCCATGAAGTCAAAAATGACACAGCACTGTTGAAGTTTCTTTAGGAACAGTTCAGGCTGCTCTGAAGATGGAACGTCTATGAAACAAGAAAGGAAATCTTTGTGAGTCTGGCATCTCTTTATACGAAACAGGATTTATTTTTGAACATCAATTCCAAAGAAAAGCAGCATTCAAATATTTTTCATAAAACAGAGCTCAGATTAACAAATGGACCCCTTATAGGAACTGCTACTACTTTGTGTTTGAGGTCCTGAACAGTATGTTGTAGTAGTAAGTTACTCGCTGTTAAGAAAATACAGTTCACAAAAGAAGTATTTAAGTGGAAAATACAAATGCCAAAGCATTCAAGACTTAATTTTATAGTATACCACTACTTTCACCGTGTCTGTTTAACTTGCACACCAAAAAAGGATGAAAGAACTGTTAGATTGATCAAGCTTGATTAACTTCTACTTCCAAAAATACTGCGTCACTTATAACTCCAAATGAATAGATATGAATGTACAGTAAGGCTAAATTTATGCAAACAACATTTCAGAATTATTACTTCCACACTGACACTTTCCATAGCAAAATCACCTGCAATTTTAGTGAAACAGTGAGGATACGTTGCTGTATTACAAACACAAAATACGCACTAATACACAAAACAGTAACAAGTACTCGCCCAATAAAGAAAGTAGAATGCACTATTTATTTTTCCTATGTCAACTTCTTAGTGGTTTGTTAGTTTACCAAGTGCATCAAAAGAATGCACAGGCAGCCTAGTTTATCCAGTACACGAGGCTAAGGACAGCAGGAAAGCTGCATGAATGAAATACCTATTTTTATTCTGAAAGATGCCTTCAAACGAGAGAAAGCTTCACTTCCTTTGATCTGCCTTTTTTCTTCTTTTCTTGTTTTTCAGGCACAAATGGTCTGTTAGAAATGCCCTCTTAAGCAATAATGCAATATGCAAATGGAAAGCTTGGCTAATTTCAACTAGAAAAACTTAAATAGCAGAGAATTGATGTTTGTTTCTTAAAACTTGGACATGCCAGCATAAAAGCTAACCTAAGAAGGAAATTCTTATCCTTAATACATGACTGAGTACGCCTTGCCAAGGAATACTTGGTAAACACTGGATGCTGTTAACACTTTTACAGCAGTTCTAAGGAGAGCAGCTGTAACGAATTTGTGTAAATTTAAATCACATGCATAACAGTACTAGAATCAACTGAAAACATCTACTGAGTATTACAAGGCCACAGCACTTCACACCGACTCCTTGCACTGCTTAATTACTGAAAAGCATAAAGAATAAATTTGGATGGTGATACAAATAAATATGCTGCATGCTTTATGACCTGACATCAAACAGCACAATACATTTACTCAACCTTCTTTGCTGTCCATTGCTGATGGAAAGCAATGTCATTGTGGCAGGATTCAACAGCTATCAAACCGTACCCCGCAAGTTAACTGAGATCTTGGCAAAGTTCAATTGACGAAACCAGGCCATATGGACCAGTCTCCTGTTTCTGAGATCTGGGTAGCCTCTGCAACAGCTGCATACAAAGCAAATTAAGTGGGAAAAAGTGGTATGGTTGTAACACCACACTTCATATCATCCCTTTAATTGTTCATCCCACAATCCTACGGGTTTTACTCATCTGTGGAACAGAAGATGGAAGAAATGTGGCCCTGCAGAACTTCAACAGGAAGAGCAATGCAGGAAAAGAAAACCAAACACCTCTTGAAGTGTAAAGGTAACAAAACCAGGCCACTCGGAAGTCATTTCACTGGCCAGGTGTCACACACATTCAAATGCCTCACAGCAGACTGCACTGAAATCCATGCCAAGGAGCCAGAGAAAGCCATAAGCCCTTGGTCATTACAAAAGAGACCACTTCTGTTAGTGTCCTTCCTAAGGCAGGATCCAGTCTGGTCTATGAGGAGATGAAGGGCCTGAGCAATCTAAGCTTTTGTCATCAAACGTGTTACTGCTTTCTTGATTGCTCTCAAATGATACAAAAGAGGAAAATGGACTTCAGAATTCACTGTTACTAGCAATCAATCAACAATTAAATGATAAGCAATTTCTTCCTGGAGACAGACTGTAAACACAAACTAAAAAAAAAAAAGGAGAAAAAATGCTCTTGAGAAGTAACCAATTGCACTTATGTCCTATTCTAACTTGCACTCTCCTTTACACAAATCCAGTACGTAACTTTACAACATGTAAATGGTATCAATAAAATCTATGATGTTACATAAACATAATGGGTTTTTGTTTGCATTGTCCTACATGGCTTGCCTGCATTTACTGACAAGTACATCCCAGTCAATGGCAAACACAGGCTGAAAACAAACCAGAATCCATTACGATTTTCAATCCAATGTCATTATACCCAGACTCCAGTGACTCAGAACTACATTAATTTTAATGTAGTGTCAGCATTAAATTAAAAATATATACATATTAAAGCATTAAAACATCTAATAAAAGCTTACTTTTTTTTTTCAGCAAAGTATCTGGAGGTGTGAGAAAGAAAGGAAAAATATAATTAAGTTCATCTCAAGAAAAGTTACTGTAGAATGCTACAGGAATTTCATGCCAGCCTTAACTGTGTCGGCAACCAGGCAAACTGTAGGGGAAGCTCATCAAAACAAAACAAAGAAAAACCCCAAGCTTGTTCTGGTCACGTCTGCTTTTCTTTATGAAACAAACCGGTATTCATAGTGCAAAGTAAAACTGCAAGGAGTATCATGCTTTGGTAATAGGTAACACTCAATGCCTATCTTTTTCTACTTGGAACCAGGAAATCTCCAAGCAGAAATCAATAACATCGGTATTCTAAGTTCACAAGCCTCCCTCTGCGACTACATCATCAGTTGGTTTGGGTTCTTTTTGTTTTAGAAGGTTTTCTTGGTGTTTTCCCTAATCTCCTAATGCCTCTCTGACAGATGGACAGGCCTTACTGAAAGACAGCTGCCACCCTCACATCCCCATTACTGATACTGGGAGCTACCCAGCCCCACAGCAGAGCTCAACTCCTTCATGTAACAGCTTCAAGGGCAGCTCATTACAAACGTTCACAACTAGCCCATGTAAAACAGCAAATCTCTTTCTTAGTTCTCAGCAGGCAGATATTGTGAGGTTCCAAAGCATTTTGCAACAATTTACTCTTGTGCTAGTATGCAACACTAACATACTGAAATGTAGTAAACTTCAAGCTTACCATTGTAACCACTTCTACCTGAAGGAACAGAAAGTTGAGAAAGACCAGTAATAAATCTGTGTAAAGATCTACGATACCTTTATATATAGAATAAAATCAAAATTAAACCACTGAGTGGTACATATGATTTACATCCCATGCACAGGAGACTATACATGTATCAAAAAACTAAACTTAAAGGCAGGTAAATTTCTATCCGGATGATCACAAGAATTGACCTTGTTTTCAGAAAAAGCCCTTTCCTACAACTTAATTTTCATGCTGAAAAGCTTGTCAGTTTTCTCTCTAGATATTTAAACACAGTCCAGAGCTTGTGAAGTACATTGAACGTTCACAGACTCAAAGGAAATTGGCTCAAATGACAGCAACTAATAATAAATCTGAACAATTAAAAAGATAAAATCAGAGCCTTTAACAAAATCAAGTGTTTTATAAAGTGATCTGAACAACCGACAAAAAGAACCACACATTTTTCAGACGTAGACCACGTTACGACAACAACTCCAATACCAGTTCTAAGTGACAACGCAATTCAGTTTCTCCCTTAATAGCCTTTTTCCAAAATAATCCTAACCCAACCAGCCCATCCCTTCTCCTCAATCACCTCTGCCGTCTCCGCCTTCTGATTTCTTTATCAAATGAAGAAAGAATCATAGAATAGAATCATAGAATGGCCTGGGTTGAAAAGGACCACAATGATCATCCAGTTGCAACCCCCCTGCTATGTGCAGGGTCGCCAACCACCAGACCAGGCTGCCCAGAGCCACATCCAGCCTGGCCTCGAATGCCTCCAGGGATGGGGCATCCACAACTTCCTTGGGCAACCTGTTCCAGTGCGTCACCACCCTCTGGGTGAAAAACTTCCTCCTAATATCTAACCTAGACCTCCCCTGTCTCAGTTTAAGACCATTCCCCCTTGTCCTATCACTATCCACCCTCGTAAACAGCCGTTAAAGAAAAATCTGGAAGCACCCTTTCACTGCAACCTTCTAACATACACGTACATTAAAAAAAATGTTAATATTGTATTCATAGAATCATAGAATCACAAGGTTGGAAACGACCTGCAAGATCATCTAGTCCAACCATCCTCCCACTACCATTAGTACCACAAGCTACTAGACCACATCTCATAGCTCCTCATCCAGACGCCTCTTGAACACTGCCAGGGACGGTGACTCCACCACCTCCATGGGCAGCCATTCCAGTGCCTGACCACTCACTGAGAGAAAAAGTTTTTCCTCACGTCTAACCTAAACCTCCTCTGGTACAATTTGCAGCCATTTCCTCAGGTCCTGTTTGTTGCCTTATTTTAGTAAATATTATTTACAAGTAACTGAAAAATCACAGAAAAGTAAAATGAGGCATCTGACTAGCAAAACTGCATGCAGAGAACTGAGCTATGGTACTGAACATACTCATCACAGTGGTTGTGACAAATGAAGGAGACAGAGATACTGAACACCTGGATCATCTCCCTGTTCCACTTTAGACTGTACTTTTGCAATGGATGGTGTAATGCTGAGAATCAAAGAAGTGAAGACAACAAGGTGGGGACTTAATAAGAAAGCACTGCAGCTGCAAGGAAATGTCAGACCAAAGACAGATGAGGGCGTAGAATTAAACAAGATAAATGCTGCAGATTACATGTAAGATGTTAAGTAAAAACACAGCACGTCCACAAATGCTACCCTGCACCCACGTATGTATTATCAGAACATTTATTCATTTTAAAAATATACATATTAGGTGGATGGTTGGACTAGATGATCTTATAGGTCCTTTCCAACCTTAGTGATTCTGTGATTCTGTGATATATACACAGAGGGTGGTGACGCACTGGAACAGGTTGCCCAAGGAGGTTGTGGATGCCCCATCCCTGGAGGCATTCAAGGCCAGGCTGGATGTGGCTCTGGGCAGCCTGGTCTGGTGGTTGGTGACCCTGCACATAGCAGGGGGGTTGGAACTAGATGATCATTGTGGTCCTTTTCAACCCAGGCCATTCTGTGATTCTATGATATAATATATCAAAATGCTCTAGGTATAACTCCTACTCCCAGTGGATTACTGTTGGTAGCACATACCTCTGGTCACTATGAAGCTTTTATTCTATAACAAGTAAACTTTCTCATTTTCATTCAAATAAAAGTTGCAAAGCTGAATTTAAAAGCCCTCTGCCTCCTCTGAAGAGATCACTTCAAGAGCAGGTCTACCAAAATCAAGCCCAAACCTCCAGCTAACCAAAAGGTCCTGTCATACACACACCTGGCATACATCGGCCACATTTCCATACGACACACTTCACAGTGGAATTCTGGTCTTACAGATGCCAAGCAGTACGAATGTTTTCCTTCTTACACACACTTCTTAAGAAAAATAATCACTCTGCTGATTACATTCATTTAATTTTCATGACTGGCTGTCAATATTATGAATGCTTTGTGAAGTCAGTAATAATTCATTTATAATAGGGGCTTTTTTTCAAAGCTGTTTCCCCAGTCCGTTCTCTATACATAATAATTACAGAGGCAGGGCAGCAGCTGGGCACTGTGTTCCATATAAACGAAGTCGAACCAGTACCAGCATTATGCACACTGCAATAAATGCAGTGCCACAAGCTCAAGGCGACTTTCGTGAGTGAAGACACAGAAGAAGAAAAGCACAACACTAAAGTACTGTTTCCAGCACATGCAGAACACTGACAGTCACTGATCATAGAATCATAGAATGGCCTGGGTTGAAAAGGACCACAATGATCATCCAGTTGCAACCCCCCTGCTATGTGCAGGGTCGCCAACCACCAGACCAGGCTGCCCAGAGCCACATCCAGCCTGGCCTTGAATGTCTCCAGGGATGGGGCATCTACAGCCTCCTTGGGCAATACTGATCATCTTAGTGAGGCTCTCAGCATTTACTGAGACAAGCAGTCTGAAAGCAGCGTCAATCTACAGGTAGTATTTGATGTGAGTACCTTGAATGTGCATGGGACAGCATTACAAGCTCCGGGAGATAATTCTTATAGATGCACTCTGAGTCATACACGCTGCCAAAATTTTATATACACTTCTTAATATATTAATCAATATTCAGCCTCATGTATTTAAATATTATGAACTTGAGCCCCTTAGTAGACTACACAGATGAATGGTTGCTGTTTCTTTCATTACAGGACCATAGACTAAAATCAAGCTGACAAAATCAAGCTGAAGAATTTCAATAAAAGGTATTTATGGAACTTCCAGTAAATGGAAGCCTACTTCCACAACGAGGAAGGTTGGTGCACGCTGCAATTCAAGTCTCTTCACATCCGCCAATGCTGCTCAGTCCAGAGCTATGGTAGGACTGGACGAAAAGATGCCTTTAGGCTATACTTTGTGAATCTGTGATCAGCACATGTTCCTCCCACCACTCATTATGCCAGTGGTGGCTGTGCTGTGGACATCCTTCAACTCGGAAGCGGACCATCACGATAAGCTCAGTTGTCAAAGCTATTGACAAAGCAGAGCCAAATACTACCACATCTGTACTTGATGCAAAAGGACAGCATCAATGTACACACGCACTGATGATGTGCCATTCTAGAGCAAGCAGAGAGCTTCCAAAGTGCTCTAGGTACTACAAGTCTGCATACTCTTATGCATCCCTAAATTAACATGATGAATCCATTATGAAGCAGTGTGACATGAAACATTTCAGATAATAATATGCAATCGAGGAAATATTTGGTGGACAGAATTCAGAACACGTGAGCACCTTAATGGAAAATGATCTTATCAGGGTATTCAGGTACAATTGCTGCTCTAGGTCCCACAGAAACACAGTGACTCACAAGATACTCAGTATGTAATAACCCTCACACTGTTACTAACGATCACCATGCAGCAGGAACCGTGCCTCTTCATAATCATGAAGTAATGCCTTCTTCCTTAAGTAAGCTGACAACATGTTTCAACACCTTCTCATCAGTTCGGCGACGAATGGGAAGTCTGGACTAGCAAAGTAATCCAAGACAGTCAGAGTATGCCTACAACTACATTTGAGCCAAAACCAATCCTGGTCAAAGAAGACAGCAGAGAAAGTACAGAAAAGGATTCAAGTGACACAAATTCTAGAGAAAAATTGATGGTAGAAGAGGAATTCTACCAAAAAGTTTCCAAAGAGACAGAAGAATGGCAAAGCAACTTGTGAGTAGTAAGAGAAAGGGGGAGAGCAAGAAGCCAAAGGTGGCGGAGCAAGAACAAAGTACTAAAAGGCCAAGAGAGAAAAGAAATGAGGTAGCATATGAGCTACAGCCTTGGAAAAGACAGAGAAGAGGTTGTGTGTGGAATAGGTAATGCAATTAATGGAGCAGAATATTCCAAAAGGAAAGCAGGAGCTCTAAGTGTTAAAGCAAAACACAGTGAATGAATCAGTGGGTAGGGGTTGGCTGTGATTAAGCAACTACATATCTCCACATTCCTGACACTGTGTGACATCTTCAATAATCTCATTACACTGTTTGAATTAAGCTCATCTCCACATGTAATGAACACTTATTTTTAAGCCCCAAGCTGATCACAGGTTTTGTGGACTGCTTTCTGTCTCTCCCCATTTTTAATGGCATTTCAAAACCAATGATTTTATTTCTTTATTTTTAATGGGGGTGAAAAGGGCTGGCAAAAAAACACACGTTCTTTCTATTTCCTACATTGAATACGTGGCATAAAATCCCCAAATAAGACAAAAATATTTTGCTGAAACACCAAGAATTACTGAGGCCAATTTTCCTGAGCTGACTCAAGTTTCTTTTACACTGGCTCAGAAAGTTCATGCTAGTTGTGTTAAGTAGATTATTACCGAACTGCACTTTCGAAGTAGAAGCTAACCTTCATTTAGAAGAGTCAAAGTTGCTGGGTCTGCTGAACTATTACCAGAGAGAGCAGCTCTCCATGGCTGTCCTGCCACGTGACGATATCAAATGGAGGTATTAAAGAAACTGTCAGGACCAGTTTGCCACACACCTGCCTGGCCTTCCACGATCAGATAAGACAGACATCGCTGCTTCACTTCGAATTCTTCGCAAAAGGAAGTGAAAAAAAAACATGGGATGGATTTTAAAATATTCTTAAAAACAAAACCCATACACTCTTCAACTTCTATTTTCTACATCTATGTAAAAATGAATGTATGTCCACCTACAAGATCTTTCATTTTAGGCACCAGCCTGTTGATTCATCCAGGTATGCTCTTCCAGCTGCTACTCAGAGAGCTGCAGCTTAAATCAAGTAGAGCAGCACACCTCTGTTCAAATACACAGAGTTTAAACTCAATATGTTTAAACAGCAGAAGCTACAGGTATAGCAAGTACAAAATAAGCTGAACTTAGCAACTAAATGCTTTCTAATTACTCAGCTCCTCTACCCTCAATGGTAAAACAAATACCTGAGACAGGAGCACAGTGTAAACAAACACAAAACTCATTTTCCAAGTGATTTCTCAAATTACAGAGGTAGACCAAAGCTACACAGCAGTAACTATATGCTCCACTGGGTCACCCTGCTCCTGCTGTATTCTTTTCCTTCAAAAATCAGTAAAGAGTCCTTCAGGCTGTTTTCAAGTGTTTAATTGCCCAACTCGTCCTTAGGACCACTGTCATCCTCCACCCCATCCTAGAGCTTTTAGCACAGCACTGGTACCCCAAAGGGCAATCCAGACAAGTCTCGGCTCATTGTTCCCACTCTGCCATGCTGTAACTGTCTCACTCTCACCCAGTGCTTTGCTAATTTTAGGGAAACTGATGGTCAGTGCTGCAGCTGCAACTTCCTAGATATTTCTTTTTGCACGTTTTGTTAATGACAAATATCAGAAAATGGCAGGATTAGGATCTTCTAACCAACAGCTCGACATCTCCAGGATCCTTGGACAGCAAAAAAATAGGAAAAAAGCCACACACAACTGTTTATGAGTTGCAGGCTATTTAGGAACACCTGTGCAAAAAACCGCTGATTGCCTGCTGCTGACCTGAGACAGAAGAATCCTTAAGAGGATTATTGTCTTCTTTTGATAAGATTCTTATCAGATCACGATTTTTTTTCCTACATGACATGAGAAGCTTTTGCTCTGTAATGATCACTGAACATAAAACAAGTCACAGCAATCTTAACTTCCACTCTAACCGTGGCCACAAGACAACCTGGGATTTGCACGGGAATTCATTTGGTACGTTAAGTACACATTGCAGTCATGATAAAGCTACATAGCTGTACATGCTGTTCCATTTTATGTGTCTTCTGAGAGTGCAAAAATTATACCTGGCTTCCTAATTGCTCTGAAACTGCTCCAGATTCAAATAAAAATATGCAACACTCATTTGGCTCAAACCATAGTTTCTCTATAGCATCTAGATGCTTTAAAAACAAACAAAACATTGAACCAGGAGTAGAGGAAACTCAAAACATAACTGCCACCCAAATGGGCAGCTTTATACCAACCTCATACATTACACCTGAAGTCACAGGAGTACATTCTGCAGTGAAAAAAATGATTGAGAGCTATTCTCTACATTCACTCCACTGCGCAAGAACTCAGGCTTGTATTTTAAAACGTCTACATTTATTAAGTTAAATAACAAACATACATATAAAAATATAGTATTATATCACTCTACTTACACATTTAGAAGAGTTTAATTGTACCCTGAAAATGTAGCTTCCATTCTCTTCTCACTTGGTAGCAGCAATTTAGCCAAGAGCATATTCTACTCAGCACTAATTTAGCACTGATTTAGGCTCGCAGTGTTTTTTCCAGCCATCAGACTGCCCATCATGTGTTTGTGCTCTCATTCTCTCCGCAGAGGGAGCAATGCGTGTAATGGAAGAGGAACTTTATGGAGCTGCACATGTGTAAGACGTTGTGCATGTCTGCGTAAGAAAATGATCAGATTCAATAAGCAGCCTTTGAAGTCATGATGGAAGACGTGGAAACAAGCTAAGAATTCATTCTACAGTATCCAAAATGACCCTTCCGAAAGCTCAACTTCTTACACAGGTTCCCTCTTTCTTGCTGAAGCTCCAGCACAACGGAAGAGCAAAATCATCATGTTAGGCCTTCATTATTCATTGTTATCTTTTAAACACCAGTTTTAGCCTCTACAGGCATAAGTTTTAGGTCCTCTGAGATCAGAACCAACACTGCCAACTGTATCCAACGCTATGCCAAAAGCACACGAAAGCTGCAGGGGGAGACGCGCCTGTGGCAGCGTGTCCCTGCAGGAAGGCCAGCCACAGAGCCCACTGCTCATCTGCACTTCCTTAGCACTGAGAACACAGCCTCATTACATCCCATCCGAGCTGCAACAAAGCACAGGAAAACCTGAAGGCATGTCCTGATCTCTCTGCCAACCATGAAACCAGAAAGCATTACTCCAAAACGCTACCTGAAGGCTCTTCATACACAAGCAATCCACACAGTCTACTTGTCAAGAAAGGAGGTTAGCACATCATTCCTTTTCAAGATATTTCCCTTGCATAATGCTTTCCAGTGTTTAGACTACACTGGCTACCCTTCAAACTCGGACATCTGTAAGGCTCAGAATGTGTTACTGAATATCTTATGACAGTAACTCAAATCAGTCAAGATGCTGAGTTAAGGGAATGCCCCTTCTCATACTGCCAAGTCTAGCAGATCAGTCTCGATAACAAGATAAAGAAATAAATATGATTTATTTTATTTTGCTTCTGTAATTCCTGTAGGACTGTCCCACATACAGAAATACATCCCCATACTTGACTTTCCTACAGCAGCCTCTTCGGATTATTCCAGATCTGGAACAATTAAATAATAGAGGGAGAATGAATGACAAGTAAATTATATTCCCCTACTGAGCTATACCATGTTGGGCTGGATACTTTACATCATTGGTATTATCATTACGTACTTCTGTGTGTAATATCAGCTATCCCTTCAAAAATATAATCTTACCACACGTGAGAGATTCGTTTACAGCTAACTACCATTCCCATTTGGAGTTAGGTGCTCTGTTACACCAAAATGGTGTGGTTCTGCTAAAAAACTTAGAAATTTGAAAAGAACATGAGGACACTTTACTGTCTTTTCAATGGTAACATTTCTGTTCCTTGAATACCAAAAGGAATACACGTTATCTCCCTATCACAAAGCTCTAGAAAGCAAATACCTCATTCCTGAGTATTTGTAATTGCCTAAAGAACAGCCCTTATCAGAGCCGTGCATTACCATCACGTACATGGAAGTTTTCTCCACATCATCTCTACCTCTGACCCCTTCTGAAAATGCCAGATAAACAAATGCTTTTTTCTTTGGGCAGAAGATATTTACTTGCTTGCACGTGTATCAGCCATGGTATTTTTCGTCCCTCAGAAATGTCATCAGCTACAGCACAGACAATTATTTCTGACAATCACTGGGCCTTGGAACCTGAAGTGAATTCCACTAGAAATTAGTCAGCACCTCTGCATTATGCCCATCAGCCTACAACAGTGCATTAACCATAAAAATATCCGCAGTGGATCAAATACTGAGTTTTGTATTAAGTTATTAAGATACATAAACAAGCTGGAGCAAAGTGGAAACCACATGGACAAGGCTATGTCATGTAACTAATACAGCTAAGGGAATCACTCTGCTAAACATCAAGAGTCACTCTGCAGAACTTTTTCAGTTTAGACCAATATAAATACTAACAAGGCATAACTGTTTAGGCATTAAATATACTTAACTAAAATCTCTCCTCTGTGGTTACCAAACACTGCTCTCCATTGTCAACAGCTGCTTTCTCTCTAACTCTTCCCAAACTACTCATTAGTTAAGGTCCTCCTACACTGAAGATGATAAACTGGAAATTAGCTTATCAACAACATTTTTCCTCAGGCATACTGTGATTGCAAACTTGATCTCCTTTTGTCTTCAGTTTGGACAGGATGCCAATGTCAGTGTTACATCAGTTCACCAGAACTGCCATTACACTTTCGCTCTAATTGGCAGAACGTTCACTGCTTACTAATCAAGTAAAGGAAGAGCAATCTCATCAGCTACATATTCCATTAAAAAATAATGGAGAAAAGCTCAACAGGAAAAGCATGCATTTTGCCAGTGTATACTTAGGGAAACCTAAAAGTGCCTCTTTGTAAGTGAAGTTATCCACTTTCGAACTCATCAGTACATTATTGATGAATTAGTAACATCTTTGAAGTATGTTTTTACAGAGTCTTAGCAAGTAAAAAGCACTGATCAAGAAAGCACGTGTAGTACAGCAAACATGCCTTTTTTCTGACTACGTGAATACAGATGTAATACGTTCTCCACCTTGCCCATACACTTTAGGAATAGCAGGTTCATTACTATCCAGAACTCTCAACTTACACGCCATTATTTGCCTGTTTTTTATGAAGTACTTTTTAGCTAGATGTTACAAAACAAGACTTCGGGTACATCCTTTCTTCCCTTTTTATTTGTCATGAAATATCTAACTCACTACCACATTATTAAACGACAAGGAGAGCACATCATTCACAATAAAAACGAGTATTTTAAATAACTGCATTGGACTGAAGTTTATCTAGTAAGGCAGACAGCATTCTACATTCTCTACGTTACATTCAGACTGTATCAGAGCACATGCAGATGGCTCTTTCCCAACCCAGCAGCTAAGTCAGTGGGTTAGCGAAGAACAACAGAGCTCTAATAGAAGCTTCAGCTTCCTACAGGAACAATGCAGAAAGACCACTGAACCTGCTACAGTCATAGGACAAAGTTATAACTGTAAAAGCTGGAAAGCAAAATATAATCTTGTGCCTTTAGGCTCACCACCCCACTCAATTACTTGGTCTCTTTGTAGCAGCTAATCACCTTCAAGTGAACCTACTGAAGCAGCACTTCCATGTGCATTACTCCTTCCTCAGACAGAGCACTACAGTATCAATTCTTAACAGAGGGCCTAAAAATCTAGCAAGCTTTACACCACTCTGCTTGTTCTTGTCATGTAGAGGACGTTACCGCTTGTTTCACGTTAGTGTCAACACTAGCATTATCCCTCCTATCAGAGGGGAGCGAAGAGCCCAGCTCAGACATTCCTCCCACAGCAGAGGCCTTTCAGTCTGGGGATCGATCCCGTTCTACTCCCCGCCTTACCCGTGCCCGCTGATGGAGTTCTTCCACGCTCATATCTGTAATACTCCTTCCTGAAGCTCGCCTCTTTGCCTCAATCTCTCAGTCTGCAGCTGAAGATCTCCAAAACAGCCCCCAGCTTCTCCAAATGCCATCTATTTTTACCTAGGTGCTGCCATCTCATTCCGGACTCTGCTAATCGGCCCCTTAGTCACAACTGGAAAAGTAACCCAGCCGAGTAACTCTTTCTCAGCTGCTGCACTGAGGAATGCCTGTGCCTCATCCTTCGTGTATTCAAATGAGGAAACTTCCAGTAAATTTGTTCCCATGCTAGAGGAAGCCCAGAGTTTAATACAAATTAAGCAGATTTTAGGCTGTAAGGTGCTATAGCAACTTTTCTCACACACTTCTTAAAGTAATGACATTCTTGCATGAGAATGTTATATATTTAAAGCTCCAACTCCAGTAAGAAAACACCACACAAAACAGGTGATAGCCGCAGCGTTTATCACTGCTTTCTGCTTATTCAGCAGTCTCTTATTTTTACCACATAGTACCTACATAAACATGTAAACATGCAAAGCTCTCCCCAAAAGAAATGACAGAAAACCTACAGAAAGCTGGATTTTTAAAGAGTGAAATAAATGATGAAAACACACATACAAACAAACTCTGAAACAGGTGTATTTCCATACAGCTGGCTTCCCCAATGCATTTCAGAACACTCAGGGAGTCCCATCTGCTTCTCAATTATATTGCTAATGAAAAGTTAACTTAACACATGTTGGAATCTCCTCCCAAGAATTCTGCTTCTGAACAGCTATCAACCTGGATGGCTTGAAGAGGAAAAAAGATGATCAGACAGACTGGTTAGGCAGCTTTTACTAGGAAAACAGCGGGAAAAGTAAATAGCTAAATGCTCTAAATTCATCATACATTACTCTACAGTCATTATGACACTTTATTATTCCACTAGAAAGGAAAATTCAAATGCTGAGTATTTAAAAGTCATTACTTCAGAAATAGGGAACGTAAATGAGAAAATTAGCATTTTATTAAGAGAACTTGATTCATTTTTACGAATGAGGACCGCAGTAATTTAATACTGCTGTAATGAATCTCTTCTGGAACCTCTGAGGATACCAGAAACATATAGCACATTTCTGATAACACAAATACAACTATCAGATGTCCTGAACATCATCTGTAAAAACTAAAAGCAGAGCTTTTCAACAGATTAGTAATCCTGGATTCACTTAAATGCGGGCAGGATTAATGCTCTTTCTGAGGACGAAAGAAAGATCCTGTTCCACCCCATAAAGACTGCACAGGCTGCCAAGAGTACAGGGAAGGGCCTTCAGCTGTGGATCATTAAGAAAAAGCCATTTAAAAATGGGATGTTTTGGAGAACACAGCATCCGGTAAAACAGTGGAGTACTTTTTCCATGTGGACCCAAGAGAACTTGAAATCATTTATTTTGCAAATGAGAAACTGCATGCTTCTATGATGGTTTGTTTTGCTACATCTGTGAGAAAGGAACTTCCTTCTACTTGAAATGAAGGTGAAAGGGATGTGCTTTTGAATGTGACGCAGCCAAAAAGAACTAACAAATGCAGCAGACTGCAGTCCTTCCCCTGCATTCTGCCACCGTTAATCTGGAGGTTCGGGGTACCCAGCTCCAGTCAGCCCAAGCATACTCTGCTCTGGAAAGGACACCACTGCCTTCACATGGTACATATCCACCCAGCACACCTCCCTGCTGGCTCGTCCCCTATGTCCATGGGGCTTTTCTGTCATTCCAGGGTCACTTCCTGCACTCAGCAAGACCTGCCTACCAGAGATGGATCATCTCTCCAGAGCTGTTTGTCCTCACTCGGATAAGCTGCAAAGAAGTCCCAGTTTATTGTCTCTTCCTGCACACCACCCTACCTGGAGAACGGCTGGACACACAGGTTTCCTTGTTCTACAGTGAGATAAAGGTACACCAAGGCAGAAGACATGAAGAAAAGCTGCTTGTGTAATGAGAAGGAAAACGGCAGGTTCTTCTGCTTTGGGCCCCAATCTTCCCACCATGAGATAATCCTCCCTTGAGGCACCAGCACCACCTCAGGGCACTCACAGTTCAAGTATTTACCCACGGCCCTCCCTTCAGTATCTCAGATCACCTGAAAAAAATCAAATGAACTTGAGAATTATACTAGCTTCTACATGGATGGAAGTACTGATCGGTACTTTTGACTGAAGTAGTTGTAAGGCAAACAAAATCAGATCATTGCAAAACAATGTGCTCCACCTGTTCAAGTGCAACATTTTATCATCATTTCTCCACATCCTCACTACCACCACTTAAAAGCATACTACGTATCACTTCTTCATTTTTTTTTTTCCTTTTTTATTCCTCTCAACATTAGGAAGGAGCTAAAGAAGCTGAGGGGAGGGCAGTTTAGAGATCAGAGCGAGGTCAGGGATGGAGGCAGTGTGCCCACAGCAGCACTTCCCTGCTCTCGCTCGCAGAACAGATGAGCTCAGGCAGAGCTCCTCGCCCTCTGCGCTCAGCTTCCGGCATTAGGCAGCTCTAATACCTCCACTTGCACCACATGTAACCCAGGGCCTTTATACAACAGGTCTTTCCAGTTCCTCTTTACTTCCTGGTTCTGAGTGAGCAACAACTTCTGCCTGGTTTTCCCCTTCCAGGGATCAGCCCACCTCTTCTTGTGACTAGCTGATAAGCTGCCATTAACCCCTTACTTTTGGGCAGGTCTAAGATAACGACCACAGCTCATGTTACGCTTCCTGACTTCCTCTGGAGACTTAAAACAAATGAATAAATAGATATTTTTCCCCTTAGCATACGCAGGAATAATCACTGAAATCTGTAGGAAGAAGAATTTTAGAACTCTCTGAGAATGATTACGAGCAAACAAACAAACAAAAGAAAACCAAACACACCAGAACAGATGACTGGAATAAATGTCTGAATTACAGTAATTTAAACTCCTAATGTTCTCTGACTGCCTAAGTGGTAAAACGTGCAGGCTACAGGAGGTGCACAAACCTCTTGCTGGACTGGAATTTTAAAATGAAGCTTCTCACACTGGGGGTTCTCTTCTTATGCATAATCAATGATGCCAACGTCCTTTCTTGCTCCGAACACAAATACAGTGTTGATTCCCAATGGAAATATTTAAGAATGCATGACTGCTAAGAAAGCTTCTGGGTTTCTAAATTTCATGTAAAAGCTTGGAAAACTGGAATCCTACCCTGTCTTCACAAGTCAGTTTTGCCCTTATTCTGCACATAACTCTCTGCCTCCGACTGGACGAGAATCAACCTGAGCCCCAGTGCATTCAGCGCCAACTTCAAATGTACTCTTAACCTCAGCAAAAACGTTTGGTAACAGTTACAGAACAAATACAGCCCCTCTTAAAATGCTTGAACACAGAGATCAGCCCTCACCTTGTGTTACCAGATAACAGACACTGATACATCTCCTTTTTACATGCCTAACTTTCAAATTCTGGACCCTATTCAGCAATATCCTCCGCTGCCATTGCTTTGCTACACTATTCACAGACAGAGTATTTTAAGTGATAGCTGCCAATAAAAGTCCGAGAAAGAAAACCATCACAAGCTATAAGCAAACCAAAAAGGCTTCCTACTCCAAATTTAGGAGAACCTACACCTTAAACAACACCGAAAAAGCAAGTGGTAAAAAGAACATGCCTATTGATTACACACGACACTTCACAGTGAAGAGTCACTGCAAACAGCATATCTGGAAATTCATTTTCAAGCATACAAGAAACCGTAGTGATAATTAACAACGTCTTAGCTTTTCAGTCCTCTTCAACATAAGAACCTTACCTTCATCACACCCGCAGGTGGAACACTGCTCTGTGCCATTAATGTATCACCGCAAAGAACAACCCCATCCCTCCCCTTTTAACTCGAGCGCTCGCTGAAGGTATGTTTAAAAGCCCAGCACTAACCTACAGTCTAATTCAGTAGCCTAACGAGAGAATTATATTCATAACTGGATGGTGATTAACACCAAACAACCCAAGGCTCAAACAAACAGCACAGCAAATCGCTCCTTTCAAACAGCCAATCGCTGAGGTTGAAGCATGCATGCTTTAAGTCACATTAGGATCAACTTCCTCCCCACCCATTCTATTATTTGTTATTCATGCATTGACATGAGCATGGAAACTACTCCATAAAAAAATCACAGCTATCTCAGAGGAACCTGTACTGCTTAAAGATGAAATGCTATTTATAAACCAAGAGAAGGAACAGCGGTTTGGAGTAAATAAAGCTTATTGCTCATTTGTTTTAAGATATTTCCTTTATATCCTCTCATTGCTTTCTCGGTTGCAGAGCCCCTCAACTACATCCATCTTCAGCATCAAGCCAAGAATTCGCTTTCTACTAGAAAAGAAACATTCAGGCAGACAGCAACACTTTGTGAATTGCTTGGAATTCAGCGTTCACTGATAGCATCTAGGAAAATGCTTTTGGATTTTAAACTTGTGGCTGTTAACATTAAATTAAGAAAAACAAAAAAAACTGCTTTCAAATATCTTCTAACAAAATGCCAGCACCTTCCTTGAGATACAACTTCTGAAAGCAGCAAGAGGGTGTAAAAGATGGACAGCTTCCCAAAAGAGGTGCACAGAGAGAACTTCTGCGTGGCAGAAATGTCAAGCAGCACTGCTGACACACGCTGCTGTGCCTGCCAGAGCTCTCGGTTTCTGCTTACCCACCCTGGCTCTTGAAAGCAGCCGTGACGCAAGGAGGTGGCCATCGTCCTGCCAAGGAGGCTGCTCCCGGCACGTTGCCTGTTTACTGTCCCTAACTTCACCCAAGTTTTAGGAGGTAAACATGGGCTAGTCAGAGTCCTTTCATTATCTGCATAATCCCAGCCTATGTGACTGCCGTACCGTAATGCTAGCGCCCAAGTGAGCTTCCATTCCTGAATTACGTCCGCACAGAACACGGCCGGGGGAGTGCCAAACAAGATGATTAAGCAGCAAAATATGACAAGGCATGAATTATATTATTAGTACTCCTATCCATCATTAGCCACAGAAGTGAGGGTTTTGTGCAGCCAATAGCAACTGTGCATAAATAAAGCTCCTACACTTTGACACGCTTTCAAAATAAGAGCAACTATTTATTTTGAGTAATTCTATTCTTTGGTTGCTTTGACAGTGAACCGTATTTCAACATTTCACAAATTACTTCCTTTTTCCAACTCTACCTTGAAACAACTCAAGAGAAAACCCTCCTGGTACAAAGGCAGCCTTAAATTACAATCCCTTATTTTCAGAGAACAAGAGCATAATCATTTTTCAACAAGGCACGCTAAGCAGCTTTCCTTTCAGCAATTCACTGTTTGTAGTTAAGCACGTTTTGAACCTGCACAGATTTTGGTTTCCTCAGCACACGCTGTTTCATTTCCTCAGATTCACTAGAAGACTAAATCAAAAGGCTGGATTTAAGGAGTTCTTATAAGAACAGCCATGAGACTTGTTGGTTTTGTTTGTTGCTTTGTTTTTTAAATCACCTTGCCAGCACCTCTGAGGTTTCGCTCTCATTTCTGCAGGGGCAGCCCAGCCATTCCCTTTTACCTTGAATGATCTGCCTGACTGACTTCGAGAAAGTTGTTTGGAAATGGGAAGGCAAATGGTCAAGAAGGGCAAAAACAGTGTAAGAACATGTAAGATAGCCCAGTAAGCTGCTACATGTTACACCGCAGAGCGAGTGGTAAAACTATGATACCGAAAGGCACTGAGAGCACATCCACACAGGCAAACCACAGGGCTCTGCAAAACAGCACTCTGCAGTTTTGGTAGAAATTGATCGGTGTTCCCTAAGCTGCAGAGCCAAGGAAGGGGATAACAAGCTGAAAGTGAATATGATAGATGTGTGTGGTATCAGGGTTCTCATTAGCAGTTCAGAAAGGCAGGAGGGAGGGCATGCAAGTGACTGGCACTCAGGGCGGGCAGAAGGAAGTGAGAAAACAGAAGACCTTCAGCAGGATCACAGTTTCAAATTATTTTCAGTCTACAGCAACACCCCTACTTTAACCCTGCAGTGCTTGCTAAAATTTGCTTAATGAGAACAAATGGACCTGATGAAACAACAAAATGAACTGCAGCTTTCAGTAAAAACAGTAACATGGCACGCTACACTTAGAGAGGAAAACAAGCCCTGCATCATGAAATAATCAATTAACAAATTAAAAGCAGAATAATTAATTTTAACGTTTTATTGCTTCAAAAAAATAATGGGATTGAGAAGGAAGGACTTCGCGTTCCAAGTGAAGCAGCACAGTGACAACATTCCATCCGGGATCGTGCCTCAACTTCAGTGAGCTGCATCATCACCTGTATCCAACACTTCTGAGAAACACTGGCGACAGTCTGTGCTTTTAGGAATGAAAAACAGAAGAATTCTATCAGATTTGCTTCTATTAAATTAAGATTAGAGCAAACTTCCAGGTATTTAGCTGTAATAAAAGCAGCTAATCTTAAAGAGTTTGCATAGAGTGATACCTTCTCAAACCAAACAAAAATAACACTTTCAAGGATATCATTTTTATGCTGCATTACTCACGAGATACTAATTTAGAAGTATGCTGAGAAGTGATAGGATTCAGCATCCATTAATTTTCAATGCTCAATTTGAGACACCCTGGATTTTCTGAATGGTTACGCAGCACCGTGAGGTACTCAGGCCTGTCTCCCACCAAGCTCAATTGCATTTTGAGTCATCATGTGCTCTGTACATCATAGCCTGGTGTCTCAGACTGAGCGGGAAAAGGAGCCAGCAGCTGCCAGAGCCTCACATGAGTGCACAGAGCTAAGGAAACAGCAACGTACAATTCCTCCAAGGAAATACCCAGCTATTCTACCCTGGAAAGCCTCACTTTGCTCCTCTAATCCCTTACAACCTTCCTGACAACTCTTCACCAGCTGGATGTGGCTCTGGGCAGCCTGGTCTACTGGCTGCCGACCCTGCCCGTGGCAGGGGAGTTGAAACTAGACGATCTTTGAGGTCCTTTTCAACCCAGGCCATTCTATGATTCACAGCTTCTTAAATGAGTACAGCTGGGCAAGTTTATGAGAGCTGGAAGGGACAACCAGAAAGCATCACCTAACGCAGATGAAACCGTCCGTCAGACCAACATGGAGGCACCCCATAACTGCGCTCCACTACAGCACGGCTTTCAGGCAAGCCGTGACTTGCGGTGTAAAGCACAGAACATACAGCCTAACCACACTTCACGCCGCTCTGAAAGCACATATTTGTCCTCATCTTTAAAAGTCCGTGCCTAATTTCTGCCATTAGCCAACAGTAGCAGCTTGACCAGCACTTTCTCCCCATGACACATTATGGCCATACCTCCTCTCAAGCTCTTGATGAAAAATTCAAGGTTTTCCTTTTCCCCAAATTTTCCCTGTTTCTTCAGTCACTTAACGTGTCTCTATTGCTCTCCTTCTCCTGCAGCTCCTCCCAGCAGCCCACCTCCCAGCCCTCTGCTACCTCCCAGCACGAATCTCACCATGCCACACACACAAGTCATGCTGACACCTCTGTCACACCTACGAGGAAACAAATCATGCTTGTCTATCTCTGCAAGCATGACACACGCACACTCTGGTTAATAACAGATGCTAAATCCTCCATCGTTCATAATTATGATATCTATCTATCTGGCTGTTGCACGTAAAATAGTTTCCACCAGCTCAGAACGCTGCCAGATTTGAGCTGGTGTTTATGGACAAAGCAGAAGTCTTACGGGGGGCACAAGAAACACCTCTGCCAAATGGCAAGAAGCTACCATGTTAAGTTCTGAAGTGAACTTTTAACATGGGCAAAAGTGCATTTTTTTTCCTACCTACTCTTTCAGGAAGAATATCTTTAGAAATTCTGCAAGAAAACTCAAAAATAAATCAAACTGCAGACAGAACTTTCAACCACAACTGTCAGTGTATGAAGCAAACTGAAAAGAACACTCATAAGAAGTGAAAAATCCTTCTGCAAGGAGCAGAAGACACAGCCTCGACAGCCCCACAGGTTCTGTGATGAAGCCTTCACTGTGTCTTTGCTGCACGCTGGAGCAGAACAGTATTTCTTCTTTCAGATAACGCTGCAGGAATCTCCAAGTTCTCAGTGAAATCTGCACACCAGGAAATGATCACTACAGCAATTGTTAGGCCAGGGAGAACTGCGTTCTCCATTCAGATTCAATGAGATTTTGGTTCATGAGAGTATTACTTGGTGGCTCTATGTGAGCGATGGCTGACACACACGGATGTTTTTGCAGCCCCTCCATGAAGCTTCAGGCATACAAAATCAGCCGTATTCTAAAGGTGCAAAACATCAATCACCTCTTTTGACTTTTTCCCAGGTTAAGCACCAAATGCCTTCTACTGAAAATCCTTATATCCACATGCATGCAAACCCAGCCTTCTGAAGCACAAATATCTCCATTAACATTAACTATTTAATGACCCAGCACAGCAATCCTGTCATCAACCCTACTTGTGAAACAGGTCATAAAGGGAACTCAGGAATTAATTAGAAGTTCACACTCTCAGCTTAAATTAACTACTGTGGTCCTGCGCAATGGCTTCCTTAGGCCTTCTCTCTACATTTAGGCATGCAGCACAACAGCTTCACACCACTTCTTTATTTCCCCTCCCCACCCATCAAGAGGCAAAACAAACCCAAACTGCTGGGGTAGCACATTTCATGCATCCCACACAGCGCCTCACAGGTCAGAAATGACACAGCTAAGAGGGCACAGCAGCAAGGTGAGGAACCGGGGCAGCTCCGGGGTCCAGCAGAGACCACTGCAGCAATGAGGATGGTTCAGACAAGGCTTCTCTTGAGCGTGCAGCTTGTAGGCAGGAGGAATTGAGCAGTCCCACCACCCTGCTTCACTGCTCTCAAACATGGCAGTGCAAAACGAACCCCTAGGGTAAATTTTTAGAGCGCTATAGCTTAGGAAAACCTTAAGATCAGCAGACACACACTGAGCTTCCTGAGAGCTTCGGAAGACACCACCACGCAGCTTCGAGCTTAACTGACATAATCAAAACCAGTCTTTACTCCCTTTGAAAATGAAAGTCAAGGTGTTACATAAGCCAACATAATTTACCAAAAAATTGCAGGACAGGTGGGAAGAGAAAGAAGGATTAGGTTGGTTCTCCCGTCAATATTTTGCTGGAGTTGGCAGCTTAACTCTAGTTTATTGCAGTTACTATTCAAAATGAACAGCAAATAAAACCCAGGCAATAAGTGCATTTCTAAACAACCACTCCTGCACTTGTCATATTTTTTCCCAGGAATTCTTTCAGCCATCAAATGTTTTTCAGGCAAACCTTAACAGCCGCTTCGTATTTTGAAGTAGTTGCGGTCCAGGTAGCATCTGCCAACCTCTTGGCTACATTTAGAATCCTCCCACAGCTGAAGCATAACAGACTCCTCTATTAAGGCTTAAATCAGCAGTCTCTGTCTCCATGCAACTGCTCTTTTACTGAAAATGGTATGGCAGTACAGAGAGCACAATACGAATTAAAGCGGCGAAGCTAATGCCCCGCTAGACAATTTCTAGTTGTCTAAAAGGAAAAATGCAAATTTCCACTTATTTCCTTGCTGGAAATTCTCTTAGCAGCTGAAGTCAGATCTGCAGGCCCTCCCTCCCTGCACCCACGCAGTGCAACAGCGCTGGCGTTACAGGAGCAGCAGCAGAGGTTTCGGTGTTGAGATTCACACGCTCCCTCAGCTGGCTGCCGTCCTCCTGGGGAAAGGGTGAGATGGAACCATTTTTAAGGGCAAGCAGCAAACGGGGCCCGTGCTGCTTTACATACGTCTTTTTTCCTATAAAGGAAATCTCTACTCGTGAAAACAAGCTTCAGTGCAATTTAGATCCCCTCACAGGATTCTCAGAAGTTTTATAGATGTGTAACCCTGACATTCCCCACTAACGTTTTCCTTCTGTCCAGCATTATAAGAATGTGGATTTTCAGTGTTACGCACGTTCCCGGCTCTGCTAAGAACAACAAACATTAGGACTGTTGTGCCAGGTTTCCTTAACATCTCTGATCTCCATCTTCTCCTACAGTCTGAAACCAGCAACATTCATGTTTATCACAGCTACGTTTAACAAAGTAAGGTAAAATCCTGGTGGTGCTGGAAGCCAGGCCCGCTAAGCAGCATGCCCTCATTAACAACTGCATGGGTTTGCCTTTCAACGGGATCGCTGCCGACCCCCTCCCAAACTGAAAGGCCTTGTAACATCAGATTATTTGTCACTAAGCAAAATGAGAAATCCATCATCCCCTGACAAATGGTACCTAATGCCTTAGGATTAGACAAACATAGAAACCTGACCTTTGACAACTGATTTTATTTAACAGTTCTCAATTGCTGTCAATTACTGAAACACGCAATAGGAACGCTCAGAAAAGTCAGCTACGTTTGCATTTAACACTGCTGGAAACCAGCGTTCACCTGGCACAGTGCTCTGCCTGGGATTTACACACAGAAACAGCGGTCTTCAACTGGGAGTTTAAATTAAAATGAAAAAGACCCTTCTGAAAATTTGACAGCTGATCGCTCATGCCTGGTCTTCCCTTCCTCTGGCTCTTGAAAAAGGCACCATTTATCAAGTCCATCAAAATACACACCCCTAACAACACCAGCAATTTTGTGTAAAGGTCACATTTTGCCTTTTAATTCACAGAGATTACCAGATTTCCTTCACCTACACACAACTGTATTTATTCCAGGTAACAGAGCCACTCAATTCTACACAGACAACCCTAAATAAAAATACAGCAGTTTTCTACCTTAGTCATGCGTGGAAGGTAAACATCCTTAAGTTCAGTCTGACTTCACACAATAACCACGGTAAGCCAAACTAAAATACATCAATTCCTTTCCCTGAAGGCTCTAGATTTTTCAGATTAGCCTGGTGGTAAATTTCATCTTTCATCTTTCATTTTATCACAGCTCCAGGTAGGAAATACTATAAAACTTCTTTGTTGTTTACTATTTGCTCATTCCATAGAAATGAAAATATGAGTACTTCATTTCCTTAACTCTTCATCTCTTTCATAGGGCATTCAAAGTCTATCAATACCAAGGTCAGAAACTGAACTAATCTTCCCAAACTTTACACCCTTGAATTCTCTCTCTCATACTACATTCTTCCTTATCCCAAAGATGTAGAACTGTAAGAGATAAAGTGGATTAAAGACATATCGAGGATTATAGATTATGCAGTTAGAACAAACACAAGCAAGTATTTCAAATAGCTGACCCTACAGAAGGGAATCACATTCTGTTCTCAAGATGATATACAAAAATAGAAAGCACATTCCACTAGGAAAATATTTACTTAATAATTTATCATTTAAGAACCTTTACTCCACAAATTAAAGTACAAAGACAGCACGTTGAAATCAATGTGAAGATATATTTCCAATCATTATAACACAACTTCAATTTTGACTGTGATTAGATTTATACATTTTGCTCTGTTCCAGCATGAGAAACAAAGTCACACTTCTCTCGATCCCAAAGCCCTGTGTTTAAAACTGGTTCCAACTCTGAGGGGGACAGTAAAGGCAGAGAAACTCAGTACTGCCAACACGTCTAGAAATAAAAGGATAGGAATCTTTAATAAGGAATACTTTAATAAGTGTCCAACTGGAAAGAAATGCCAGAGAGATGCAAGAATCAGTTTAGTCCAGATATTAATAACTTCCTTAATGATCTATATGATTAACATAGCATATAGACAACTTCTAAGGATGTTAAACACAGAACTTTGAATAGCAGTAAAGGCAGAAATAATACAAAGGAACTTAAGCAAATTCCTTATGTTGCCAAAAAAACAGAGTGAAATTCAGTTTGGAAAAACACCAACTAATATATCTGGGAAAGAATAATCCCAAATACTGATATTCAGCATGCACAAGAAACCAGGGAAATAATAACGCAGAGAAATAGCACTGACCACAAGAGCTCACAAGAGGGGGAGGCACTGCTGCTGCCCCACTGAATGCAGGAGTAAGGGGGAAGGCCAAATTACTTTTCCCTTTCACCCGTTCGCCTCCTTTCCCAACCCAAAGCACACACAGCGGGGCACTCTACCCCACTGTCTTTGCTGCAGCTAGGAAATAGGTCCTGTTGCTCGAGACATTTAAAACTATATAAGCAAAAATGTTATTAAGCATTGAATGCTTTACTCAAGGAGCCCAATGGTAATGAAAAAATACCCTGGGTTTTGTTATTCTATATTGCATATCAGCGCAGAGCTTTTCCATTAACTTTATCTGAAATATCAGGGGTTTAATCCAGAAATATAACACATATCAAACCTAAATAAACATAAGAATATGTTCACTTCCAAGCTATTTCCTTTTATTGACCATGAAGCTTTGGCACGTTTCACTACGAGGGAACCGTCTTTGAAGATGCTGGCTCTCAGATTAATTTCTGCTCCGGTACGATGCCTGCTCATGCCTGGATCAATTGTGCATAACGAGGGGAGACCAACAATGTGCTCATGTCAAACGAGGCCACCTCTGAATTTAGTCTGAAGAGCCTGTCAGCCCTTCTCTCTGCAAAATCCTTGATTAACAAAGTTTCTGCAGCAGGAGTGACTGCTCCTTACCAGGCAGGAAACAAAAGTAACTCAGAAATATGAGATAGACACTTCAAAACCCGTTCCTAGCCACTCACTTCAGTTTCTAGATGCTATGACATTCCTTCATCAGTGCAATAACCTCAGAACTTAAGACTTTTCCATTGCTAATGTAAATTCAAATTCCACTCTCTCAGAACCAGCTCAGAAGCGTACACAGAAAGAAAGATTCGGGTTTCGTGGGGTCTCTTTCCCTTCGCAGAAGGGTTGCTTTGGGATGGGGTTGTCTCCCTCTGTGTTAAGGGGAAAGATCCGTCACACTTGAGATTGAGACACCTGAACCAAGCCTTAAACTTGGCCCCATCTGCACAAGCAGCAAAGTGCTCCATCCACACACTGTTTGTTGAATGCAACTGTGCTCATTAAGGATGTGGTAGCCCAGGGAGAACGGGACACAGAAAGATGAACAGAGTTGCCCTTGGAAACGTGACACATTTATCTGCATAGTTCCTACTTATTATTAGTGGAATTTGTTTGCTCTTCTGAAATTAAGGAAGAGTGAGAAATTTTGTGCTGTGACCTGAAAGTTCACAGTAATTGAAGGATGGGGTAAAGATAACCTCAAGCATTTTGTTCCTTTCTCCTTCCTTGCCAGGACTCCTTTTGACGCACCACAATGAAGTGCCTAGAATGTTTCCTGGAGCCTTTTCACTGCTCAGCTTATGCCTAGCCCACAGTACGGATCTCACTTGCTCAGTTCTCTGATACTAAGGGACTTGCTGCAGTTCTTTTTACTTGTGGCCAACAAGATTTAATCTGGCAGCTCAGATGATATTCTCAGGCAGTTTACAGCAATGAAACTTTTTGAGTTTATGGCATCCGAAATAGCACCTGTGATACACTACCTCTTCCTCAACGTGCACTAAAAGCACTCCATCTCAGCCTTCCCACACACACCTACAAGGTCTGCTGCCGTGCTTTGCCATCAAGCACACTCAGAGACAAATAGACCACTTTTCCAAGAGTCAAATCCTGTGTCAGAGCTTTAGGCACCATCTTCATTTCTGTTCCTGGAAGGACTAATAACCACTTTTCTCCATCAGACCCCATAACCAATAGGCCCTTTCTATACCTAGATGCTAGAATGGAATTTGATCTTGAATAAAATACCTGCTAAGGTTTAGGTTTTGTCAAAAGCAGATAGATTTCTACTGATTCCCTACTAGAAGGCCATCAGAGTAGCAGCAACTTTTTCTCTCTGTCTTGCCTTTTCCACCCTTACTGTACTTTTTAAAGATGAGAATAAATTTCAACCACCGTAGTTTCTTAGCACTGGGACAGTGGAGGTGATGTTTCTAATAATAGCAAGTAAAAAAAAATATATATATATATCAATAAAATACATGGTGCAGAAGGGATGGGGAGGACCAGTGCCTGAATAAGAGAGGGAACGGAGGCCTGTCCTGCAGCGAGGTGTGACGGCAGCAGCAGAGGCAGGATGGCACCGGCACAGTTCACAGGGCGGATCTCCAACCTGACAGGTCCCATCTTGCCTTCAGAAGTGCAGACAAACAGCCTCTGCAACACACTGAAAGGAGCTGAAGATGATGAAAAGATGGTTTTTTCCTCTTTCTAAATGCATCTGATTTTACTATATTGAGATTTTCAATAACCTTTGCAAGCCACTCTACCTGGAATGCCTTTTTTTACATGCACGGGTGAGTTTTACCACCCTCTTGTGGAAAAGTAAGCGAACTGTATCTGTCAGAGGTCAGAAGTAGAAAGCGGAGTACAGAAGACGGTCACAGAGAACGAAGAAGGGAAAAGAAAGGGAAAGTATTTGCTGGGTGGAATAGAGGGGAAATGCAGGTAACCAGCGACATGGTGCCACATCAGCTCCTGTCGGCAAAACCCACCTCCAAAAGGTCCTCTGAAACACCAGAAGATAACCAGCTGCCAAGTTTCCTCCCCTTGGTAACACTCGCTGTGTTCACCAAGCAGATTATGCTCCCTGTGCTGGTTTCAAGGATTGCCTCAGCTGTAACCATCATCTTCCACACCTTTGTTCCCACCGATGGAAAAGATAGATGCTCTACACTGAACTCAGAAAACACTTCCTACATACATTTTCTGCTTTAAAAACATTCTGCATGTAAAATCTGTGCCCTACTGTAATTTGGGAGCGGAGAGGACAGGAGAAACTTGCCAACTAATGGAAGCTTAGACATCCGCGTTACATCCTTCTGGTTAACATAACAGAAACAGGACTTTAGGGCAATTGAATATTCTTTTCTTCATTTCCTGGCTATCCCCACTATCAACTGGAACTGACATCCCAAGTTTTGAAAGCAACAAATTTATTGCAACCTGCATTTAGGAACTTGAAAAACGTAAGCTGGGTTGGCACAGACACACAAGAGGGAAGCAATAGAAGCAAAAGTTGATACTAAATGAGACCAATGAGACTAAAAGAAATCCCAAGCAAAAAAAAAAAAAAGGCCAGCTCAGATGAGACCAATACCAATAAGGGAACATCTCACACATCTCTCTGCAGCTTCCTGAAAACCTTCCCACAGAAAACCACAGACCATACCCGGCACAAAACGCAGCTGTTTCTTCTTATTAGCACCAGCCTTTTTCTTCATGCACCTCAACAAGTTCCGAACCCATTCTTAATTATCAATCTCCAATTAATCTTCCAATCTCTGATCTTCTTAATTATAGCAAAAACTGAAGCAGCAGTTTTCCCTCACGTTACACAACGAACTACATTTATATCCGCACACCGTTCACAGTGAACAGCACAAAATGGGTAACTATGCAACATTTACTTCATTGTCTCAGTGCTTCACAAAGGTACGGGCTTTTTCTGAATAGAATTACAGTATGAGTGCTTAACCATCACCTCCAACGGAGCAGTCAAACCCTAAGAACGAGCACTTCTACTGCCAGCTACACACAGTTATCTGCACTTACCATCCCTGAGGTATCACTGATGACTTCTTGTAGCTTCCCCAAAATACCACCAACTAAGGAAGGCAAAGGCTGTGAATGGTGTTTTGCAGCAAACACACCTGCTTCTTAAATCTTCCAATTCTATGGCTCAAACTCACCAAACAATGCACATGCTTTTACTATGTGAATAACAAACTGCTTGCCTCCACCTCTCCTGTAACTTGTTCAGTAACGAAGTACCACATTAAATTGCTAAAAGAAGCCCTCCAGGTCACAGGACACATGAAACCACTGTTATAGGTGAGCTGGCAACACGTCCAATGATGTTCAACACAGCTTACAGCAAGCTCCCATTCTGTTCTTCCTTTTAGGAAGCTACCCAGAAAAGCCTCATTCTCTTCCTCATTTTCTGACCACTTCAGCTTGTACATCGACCCCCTTTCACTGTGGCCCTTCTGTGCCATAAATCCAGCAGACACCAGGGAAGGTGTCAGGCACGTCACCTGCAGGGAAAACCACTGCAGCTGAGAACCTGACATACGGATCAGAAGAGACAAAACAGTGGCAAACAATAAGTGGTTTAAATACAAAGTAATGATTCTATTTTATTCAAATGCACTCATAAAAACATCAAAAGCTGTTGAAGTGTTTTAAAATGAAATTATTATATACTTTGTTCACAAGCGACACTATTTAATATAGCAGTTAATTAGTATGAGACATGCTGCGACTTGAAAAATAAACTTCTATAGGAGGTTGAAAATACATTCTTTGATTAAATACATCTAAGAACATTAAAAAGATCAAAATTATACCCATCACTGCCATTGAAACACCCTACAGCAAGCTATTATTATAAATCATTAATACTTCTGATCAAAACCAGTTCCCCTGTAGCTCAACTTTAAGGCTTTACTCAAAACAATTCTTCCATCAAGCGCAGCAATGAGGGGCACTGAGTATTTTACACTCGCTCCTTGGACAGCTACCACAGCTTTCCAAAACGTCTTACACAGACTCTCAGACTGTAGCACTGCAGCTGCAGCAGCATTTCACTTCATTTCTTAGCAGAACACCACGCTCAGAAGTTACCAGCTCTATGTAGAAGTCCACCACTGTACCAGTTCTGCTGACTCAACCGAAAGGGCAGAGGATACTGAAGCAGATGACTACAATTATGAAGGTTTAAATAAAGAAACAGGAGGCAAAAGGTTTTTAAACAATCTGATCCCCAAAACGCTTCCCCCTGAATATATGAGACAGTGCGGTGTATGATTGGGATCTTCTCCCATGAGCTTTGCCTCCAGAATATGAAAATCATACAACTGCACCTGCAACAACCAGCAACACAGCCGGCGAGTACTGCAAGACATACCTGCCATGGAGTGCTGACACAAGGCGCCAGCGTTCTTCTACAAGAGTTTCCTTAAGCTTTTAAGAAATAACACGTGTCCTTTGCTGTTATTTTTTAATTAATTACCAGGATGATGCAGTTCCACAAACCCACAGAAGCCCAACCCTACCAAAACTCACTGAACTCAGCGAGTCCTCCTGCGTGTTACAGCTAAAAAATATGGCACAACTGAACCAGGGAAACAGCAATTGCTTGAATGAGCAAACTGTGGGTGAAAGGAAGTTACCCTGAGCCTAAAAATAGGTGACTGTCCTCCCACTCCCCAGAAAGTGCAAATGAAAGCGCTCATTTCTCAGGAAGACGCGTGCTCACAATGGATGAACACGAAGACACTGCCTCCGTGATATTAAACCTTATGGATGGACAAAAGGAGAACCCAAGCACTGAATCTTAAAAACAAAACAGCCAAATGAAATAAACTTAACACCTGGACTTTTTATATTATATTAAATAAATAAGTTGCCTGTATACACAGATGTGTGTGATTTACTGCTTGTGCTTATGTGTACCAAATGTGTGTAATACACATGACTGCAGAGCTTTGGAAAACGTGCGTAGAGTCACAGAATCACCAAGGTTGGAAAAGACCTCCAAGATTATCCAGTCCAGCCGTCCACCTATCACCAACATTTCCCACTGAACCACGTCCCTCAGTGCAACATCTAAACGTTCACTGAACACCTCCAGGGTCAGTGACTCCACCACCTCCCTGGGCAGCCCATTCCAGTGCCTGACCACTCTACCTGAGAAGCATTTCCTAACATCCAACCTGAATCTCCCCTTGAGCATTTCAAATACAAAGCTCCATAGCATTACCTCATGTAATAAATAAAGGCAGTGCTGTACTTCAACAAGCACAGAAATAATTGCGTGGCTGAACCAGAATCTGTATTTGTTACAAATACTCCAGGAAAAAGGAACATAAAGGAGGTACTTATTACAGAAGCAGGAGGTTTCATTACAGACTCATCATAGAGATTCACCTGGACACAGAACACTTTAATATTATTAGAGAAATAAATAATACTGAGAAGCATATTATAGAGACATGCTGTACAAACACAGACTGAAAACAGTTGCTGATGATGATGGTGAAGTCCAGACATTCCTGAAAGTCATCATCAAGATTTTAGACTCAATCTTGTGAAGAGTACAGAAATACCTCCTACACCGTAATCGCAAGTCACTTTGGTTCTAAAGATAATTAGGAAGTAAGAAGTGAGAACAATCATTCCTTAACATTTCCACAAAGCAGAGTGAGAAATTCAGGAAGGAAGAGGACTGAAGGTCTGGGCAAGGGAAACACGGGCTAAAGGAAGAATCCTCCGATCAAACAGACCTAGGAACACATAAATAAAGACAGCTGAATGGAAACAGAGATAATTAGAATATGAAGGCTAAGCCAACAGGATTTCTCACCAACTGCACGTTCACTGATAGGCTATCAGAGTGCAAAGGTTTGTTTTGTTTTACTCAGACACTGACTTGCAAGGCAGCATTTCCACAGATACCCACTTCTGTAAATGCAGATCTACAGAGCTACATTCTGGACATGAGAGACAACAGCACGCAGAGAAACTTCCACAAAGCAGAATGGAATTGCCAAACAGATTTCAGAACAACCAGAAACATTTAAGATCACTGGAAGAAACTATTCTGCACTACAACCACCAGATGGTTACAAAACTGAAGATAATACACAACCAAAAAAGAACTGCCAGGAGCACAAGAAAAGGTGAAGAGTTTCACTGTGCACGACAGGAACTCCACGTAAGGCCAGAAGTGGGGATAAATCCTACTTCCTTTTGGAACCGTGGCCCTTTTCCCAAATCCTACAAGGAAAGAGCCTGCTATGCCTGCTCTTATTTCAGTCAAAGTGCAAAATTCTGTACAGAAGCTCCAGGACTGACGTTTGATTCACCGCTATGTGCAGAACAGACCATGTTCCAAGGTCTCTTTCAGATAATAAATGAGGATTTATTTCCACTTATGGAAATAAAAAATTTGATTTTGCAAGTCACAGCCATTACCATCCTCTATTCTTGTTTGTAAATTTGGATAAAGTATTAACTTTAGATGCTTTATTAATAGTTAATTGATATTTGTAAAGCATTCCAAATTTCATAAATGTAGACTGGTACAGAAATGACAAGCAGCCAACCCTCATGCAAATCACCACAAAATACAAGCTTTCCTCCTCTACAGCTCGGATAATAACCTCCATTTTCCTTACATACATTGCTTTGGACTGAAATATTCTTCATGCATGATAAAGAGGATTCTTTTTGTCATCCAATGTATCTGAGAAGGAAGGTGCCCACCTGGCAGTTCTCACTTAGCCAAAAGTCTTCTGGAGTTGAAAGGATCTTTGACTATTTAGGAACTTCAGCATTGGGCCTACAGATAGGATTCATAAGAAAAGCTTATAATAAAATCACACCTATAGGGAAATAATACAATGATCAAAAGCAAACAGCAAGTGAAAGATTTTCCCTTACTGACTATGCAGCGCTCTTTTGTTGCCGCTACAGCAATTCTTTAATGCCATGGAAACTATCTGATAAATGTATAAGCAGCTCAATAAATTTCATAATATTGAGGTAGCAAAGCAATTGGTATTGTTGACAGAGAGCTTCTGTTCTGAGCAACTCTTTTAAGAAAGAAAAATTGCCTAAAATAAAAACTATAGTTTGAGCTGAGGCCTGTTTGCAACCAAAACACACCTGAAAGTAACTACAGTGCATTGGAATACTGGAAAACGTGGGAGGATGGCAGGAAACAAGAGGTGCCCCTTGAAACTGTAAAAATGGGACACGCTGCTTTGATATCTAATAGTCTTCCTTTCATATGGTGTGCTTTACCTTATTATGCATTTTTAATGAGAATAGGAGGATGAGAAGAATACTGTGAATCACATGCCAGTTTTCTGCCCAATTCTGTTCAACATTTATTCGTGAGCCATGTGATCTTTGCAGTCACCTGCATGCATGCCCTCATCCTCTGGACACTCCCATAACACGACAGATACTGCCAGAAACAGGAATGGACTCCCTCTGCTTTCACAGGTAATAACAAAACGGGTCTGTTTTCATGTGCTCAGTACCACAATACAATGTTTTTTTCCAACCAGCGTTGTATCCTACTGATCTTCCACCAAAGACTTGTGAGTTAAGAGTATCAACAGAAAATGAAAGTAAAAGAGCCTTTGTAAGTACCAGCCCTTTCCAATGCACAGACAACATACACCACCACCTTCCGCTACGGAAGCGTGCTTTGAGGCACACCACAGACGCGGTTAACAAACTGTGTGTGGATGTGCCTAAGGCACAGAGGTGGATGTTGTCATTCCAAGATAAGGGCCCTCACCAGGACTGCCACAAAGCAGTTACCTCAGGGACCTGCCAGCCCTGCTGATGCCAAGAGCCTCTCTGAAAGTGAAGGCAAAATGTGAAGCCTTGTAACACAGGGCAGGACATACCAGACAAGAACATGCAAGCACCCAAGTGCATGTGAGATTTAAACCTTTTTAAGAGTGCATACATTGAAAATGCAGGCCAACTGTACCACAGCTTCTGTTTGCAATTCTTGTACCATCCCACTTGAAACAAAGGAGGATAGACTGCTTTTGAAACACTAGATTCAAAGTCATATTATAAAACAACTCCAAATTATCATAGAATCATAGAATGGCCTGGGTTGAAAAGGACCACAATGATCATCCAGTTCCAACCCCCTGCTATGTGCAGGGTCGCCAACCACCAGACCAGGCTGCCCAGAGCCACATCCAGCCTGGCCTTGAATGCCTCCAGGGATGGGGCATCCACAACCTCCTTGGGCAACCTGTTCCAGTGCATCACCACTCTCTGTGTGAAAAATTTCCTCCCTAACATCCACCCTAAACCCCCCGTTTAGTCAGAGCGCCATAAATAACAACAATTAAATTATCAGAAAAGTCTTGACTGTAGAAGAACAGAGGACACAAAAGTCTTGACTGCATGAGGAGGTTTTTTTTGGCTTGGGGCATTTGAGAGTCTTAATTCAGCCCAATAGGGCCTAAGAAGGCTCCTGCATCTCATAAAGACATGAAATGTTTGTTCACAAAGAGCTAAACAACGCACACACTTATGTTAATTAAAAAATAAATAAAACACAGTAACAACCACTGAAAACTCCAGTTCTTCTCACTACATTTCCTAAATGGCAAGTTATCGTTCAGCCTTGTACATAACACTGAAACACATTCTGTCTCCTATTTCTGTTTCCTGAAACATTATTACTATCCAATAAACAACAGCTCCGACTTATCTGTTCTTGCAATACAGGCAAGGAACAGACTGCATTAAAACACTACCAAAACAAGCCATTTCGCTGTATACGACTCTGCCCCTGGGGAAAGGAATGAGAGCAGATAAGATGTGACAGATGCGGAGTCACGTCACTTAATACACAACTGGAAGGTGCTCAAATCATTACGGTGACAGGCACAGTATAAAAACTTGCAAAGAATGGACAAAGCATTTATCTAGTTTGCTGCATACTTTATTCCTGTAATGAAAGAAGATACTGAAGTCCACGCAAGTGCTTCTCTGAGAGAAAATATAGCTGCAACTGCCAATATGAGACACAGTTCGAGGGGAGCAGGAGAGAAGAGGGGAACAGGAGAGAAGAGCACAGCGTGTGTGGTTTTGTCTGCAAAACCCTTCCATCACAAATATAAAATGTTTAAGGTCAAATTCAAGGTCTGTCCTCTAAAAATTTCCTGTACTGAAATATTTTTAAACAGGTTTAATGAAACTTGAAACTTACCCAAAACAAGAAGTATACTTAGCAACTGGAGATCTCCAAACTGATCTCATTATTCAGAGTCCTAAAAAAAGCTATTTTGCTGAAAAATCTTCACTTTTGACTTTAAAGATCGAAATAATAAGAATAAAATAAGAAATCACGTGGTTACTGAATAAAGAAATGGGACTGGTTACTTGTTGGAGGGTAAGTGCAAGCCCAGAAGTTTAAAGATCAGGACTTTCAGGCAATTGTCCAGGAAAAGCATGAAAAACGCAGACAAAATATCACTTCTCTCAGGTGCAATAATCCTAATTGTTGCAATAATGAAAGTAGATCAAGGATAATTCTAAATAGTAGCACAATTTTTAACTGTTGGTGTCCCTTCAGCAGGGTCCAAAAGCACTGCTGTTTCAGATGCATATTAGGCCCAAACCCTGCAAAATGATCTGCACAGAGCCCTGTGCCAACGGGAACCCGCATCAAGCCAAAGGGGAAAACCAACTCACAGGATCAGATTCTTCATTTGAAGCTGGACCACTGTAACTCATTATGACACTAATCATAAAAATCTCAGTAACGCTCTCTGTGCCCCATCTGTTTTATCTTATTACAGCTTTATATCTCAATCCACAGGACTGGCAGTCAAAATAAGCACCTGCACGCACCTGTGTTCCTGCAAGACCACGTCCTCAGCCAAAGCCAAGGCTTTTCTTATGCCTGTGCACACACCTGCCGTGTTCCCTGAACTGGACCATACAACATAACCACATTGTTTAAACATTTATTCAAATACAAATCTAAATGTTTTTCAGTAATGCAGCCACTTAAGCCAAACGACAAACTCCAATTACAGAAATGTAGTAAGTTGTATTTTTAAGGGAAATTACCTGCATCTCAAAAATAGAGAAAGGGGGTTTTAAATGATTTTCAATGAGCATTTGCTTCTTTATCTTACTTGCACTGAACAACTGGAAAAGTTCATAAAAGAAAATTCACTACAAACCAGAACGCCAAATCTGCTGACACTGGCAGCCGCACTGAAAAATGGTGAGGAGTGGAAGCAGTCCAGGCCCACCCTGCTCTTCCAGTCTCCTCTACACTTCCAGATCAGCCCTTGCCAGCTTAATACAGTGGGGTTAGATGGTCCTTTGGACCTTGCTTTTGAGCAAGCATGCTTATTTGTACATTCTCGCACGCATTCCACAGAAAGAAGTCTCAACTATTTTAATGACAACTCCAGCAGAACAAATCCTACAATCCAAGTTTAAATAAATTTAAGAGATACATGTAAGCTGTGTGACTTTTTGTTCTTATGAAGAAGCAAGGTTACGAACCAAACCAAAGTGCAATTACACATTCATTACATATTTCAGTACTGATTACCAGATTTATCAAATGGGTAGAGGAAGAGATCTGGGAAATCTACATGCCCACAAAGCAAAAATGAACAGGCCTAATATTAAACCTATTCATCTTTCTATTTTCCAGAATAATCAGCACAAATTGTGCTTAGCTCCATTCCTTGTAACAGAAAAGAAGAATGGCAACGAAAAACATCCACAAAACTGAGTGAGAACTCAGTGGAAGGAAACGCTTCTGAAGGCGATCCCTTCTGCCACGCCAATTCTGAGAGAAGCTGCCGGCCCCTGGATTTGTACTGAAATTCAGTGCCAAACGGGATTTAGAGGAAGCATTTGAGATATTAGAGAGATACTGTCAGCCTTTTAAGAGCTGTAAGCTGGATCATCATTTCCTTTCCCAAATTAGAAGTTAAATTTTCCCGCAGCAACTCAAGCGGAGCGGGGATACGCAGGCTGTCCTCACAGTAACGTCCTGCCTAAGACCTGATCTTCCCCTTGAGATGCTGCAGTGCACGGCACCCTTCAATTCCAAAACCCAGCAGAAGCCAGGAGCTGCGTGCAAGTTTCCCCATGCTCACAAGGCAGCTTGGCCTCACCATAACTATTGCTCTGTTTGTGTATCTGCTCAGTATTCACAACCTAAAATACTTACACACAGCCTGGGTGCCTTGAAAATTCAAGTCATCATACGGGTTAACGTTAGCATTTAAAACTTCCAGAAGTATTGCAAACAATTACCACACCCTCAAGTCACAGATAAAACATTCTGTAGAGCTTAAATACATACATTTCTGGCATGAAACATTCCTCATTACTGGCAAAATTTCCATGCAATCTCTGGCAACAGAACACTTTGAGTTTAGAAGTCAACCGTAGAGTAAAACTGTTCTGACTTTATGGCTTGTAGGTTTTTCGAGTATTTTTAATTAAAAATCATTCTTGAGCTTACCTTTCAGCAGAGGCAGGGGAGTTAACTCAATAGGCTTGCCCTGAGACCTAAACTGGGAGGAGCTTTGTGACCTCTTCTGTCTGGCTTTTCTGACGGACTTCCGAGAAAATCCGTCTACTTTATCCACTGATGGAGGAGTAGTTGGTGCTGAGGACATATCCCTACTGAAGGAAAACAAGTGTTACAAATACATTCCAAAATGGATGAAATGGGTAAAGATTAACTGACATTTTCCAACCCCCCGGCTCTGTCTTCACTCCTCTCTTTCTGACAGCTTACCCAGACAGAGCGTTTGGAGAGAGAACCCACCAAGACATATGCAGGTCTTATAGGATACATTATAGTGCAACTGTTCTTCTCTCTCCCTTGTTCATTCTGCCTCATGTTTACCAAAAACCCAACAAGAGGAAAAATTCTGACCTAATGATGACATCATTCTGTCAACAGAACTTCATACACCTGTAGACTTGACAAAGGATTGAAGCCTTGAACTATATGAGACAAAGTAACTGAACTCCTGCTGGAAGGCATGATGCAAGCTAAACGATGGGTACTCAAGAAGGTACGAATATCTTTTTCACTTTAGAGTCATCAAAGTGCACAGGACAGAAGAAAAAAAATCAGTTTATTTCCCAAACCTACATACAAGACCTTACAGCAACATTAAAAAGTACCACAAACAGTACTGCCATGCTTCACAATCTCACTAAAGCTGACAAGGTTTCACATACTGCTTCTTTACTCTCCATTTCGGATGTTCTGTTTTTGTACTGAGTCTCCTAACACACAGCTATTCTGTGTTCTGGCATTTCAGCAATAATAGCAGTATGGTAGCCATAATAGTTCTAAGGGCACAAGCCAGACAAGGTTTGCAGAGAGGCAGAGAGCCAAAAAAAAAAAGGGTTTCTGCAAGCAGAAGTTTGTTTGTTTCCCAACTCTATCAGCTGCTCTGAGAAATAAGCATTGCCTCTTCCTATAAAACATGCCCTGGTAATGCTGCTGCAGCTAATTCCATGCTACTGAGAAATATCAAAAGGAAGCTTTTAAAGAGTGAATTCCTCCAACCAGCAATTGTATTTAGCAGCCTGTTAAAAAGGCACATTGCATCTTGGTGCAATACATGAGTAATACTTCAGGAAAACAAGACAGGAGGAATTTCGGCCTACATATTTCAAGCAGCCCTGCATACAGTTAACTTTAGCAGCATGTGCACCTCTATTATTCGCATTAGTAATGCCATGATTAGGCAGAGCACTCTGCCAGTTTCAGTAGGGCCACACACTCGTGCAAAGTTAAGCATCGGCATAAGCACTTGCAGGATCAGGGTCTTAGAACACGTCCTTGGAAAGCATTACTCATCCTCAGTGTCTGTTGACTTCAATTACCAAAGTGACTCGCAGGCTAAAAGAAGTTGATTCCACATGATCGAGAACACTTTCAAGTACTTATTTTATTAAAATATTTGGTTACTCATATGTTGCATAAATTATTAGAGCCACTGAAACAGACATTATTTGGATCTGTCTTTTACAAGCGAAGCTTTAGAAAGTACAATTTAAGGCAACTGTAAACAAGTTCAGGAAGATAAGAACCGTTTAATGCAAAATTATATGCACTGAATCTCTCAAAAATGGAAGTACAAACTCTACAGCTTCTCCAAGGCAGCATGTGCAGCACCAGGTGCTGAGCTGTGCAGCTGGCATTACCGTCACGAGAAAGCCTTACACCATCTTTTTCATTTTTCCTGAGGTCCTCTCCACCACCAGCTTATACTTTCCAAATATAATATACTGTCGGCAACGTGATCCCATCCCTCACACCGGGTTTGTTTGCCATCCAGGGGGAAAGAAACGCCCCCATCACCAGGGCATCCAGGCCCCAGCCGAGATTAATAAATAAAAAAGTCTGATAAACTGAAATAGAACGGCCTGTGTTCCAGCACCCGCTTCTAAGGTTCCAAAGCTCCACCAAAAATATATATAAGCACAAAGTTACCTGTTACATAAACCCAAATTATGGAAAATAGCAGCAGAAATACACAGCTAAAAGCCGGATCCGTTGGCCTTGTTTCATCTCATCGAAAAGATTCCTCTGCCCGTCACGTGCACGGCTGAAGTGTAACCATCTCTGCACTCTCTCTCAAGATGAAATCACCAAAATAATAACAATGCTAATAACAACGGGCAGCGAGCGGAGCGGATGGCCCAGCTGCAGGATCACGGTGTCAGCGCCGAGCCTCACCGGCACTTCTCCGCTGTAAATTTAGTAACAGTTTCCCTCACCTGCGTTATAAATTATTAAAGCCTAATTCTAATTCCACAAGGCTCCATCCAGCCTGACAACCCCGTGGTAAACACCGATCCCTTTTTTCCATCCCTCCGAATGAGCCTCCGCTCGCCTGAACGCACTATAAGGGCGAAACACGCGATTCCAACGGGGTGGGGGGGGG